>JANHGC010003130.1:284853-297948 GCA_027560395.1 Boaedon fuliginosus | reverse complement strand
AGGTCCTTCACGGGCCCCCCCCCCAGCCACGGGCCCTAGGCGGGCGCCTCGTCCGCCTTGTGATTGATCCGGCCCTGGCTGTAACCGAACAAAATGTGGAAAAAGTGATGTGCTGTGAATACTTTCTGGATGCACTGTATATCATGTAAACTTAAGTATTACTTCAATAACCTTCAACAAATTACTGCTTTTTAAAATTTTATTTGCTGCTATTGCCATTAGTGACTATTAGTGGTTATAGTAGATAGTTAACAGATATTCATATACAATAGTAATTACCAAAACCTAAGTAAAAAAACTATTAAAAAAAGCCTTCATAAGAACTTTTTAAAACAGAAAGTTTTAAGCCAATTGAGTGCTAGCTTCAAATTCCAACACCAAATTCCACCATGGGGGAAAAATAGATTTTAGCTGCTGCTGCTAAGCAGATGTGTGGTGCCCCACTGAACATCTAAGTTAGGACAGATCACACATATGTAGACATTCTTGCAAAACAAGGCCCAAATTACAGAAGTCTTCCCACATCGTAAGAAGTGAAGACTTGAAGACTGGAAACTATCAGTAACCAGTGTAACCAATCCAGGGATGTGACATCTTACAGAAGCACTATTCACCATCTAAACTATTGCCTTTTTAAGTTGAGTACTATCAGAATACTAATGGCACTTAGCATGAAATCCATGCATGATTCTTCTCATTTCCTAAATAATAAGGCCCCTCACAGAATAATTCCCAAAGGGCCAAGCAAAACTTTCCATTATCCAAATGAATAAAAGGCAACACTAAAAGGAGTGCCATGTCTATTTTCCTCAAAAATCTAAAAATATACTATAAATCAATAAAATAAAAAACCATTTAAGAAATCCAAGATGGCAACCAGGACATACTTCCCCTATCTCTTTCTTAGTACGGATCATCCATCACAAAATCAAGCTATTTAGAACTGAGTCTAAATCCAGATTGAATTTCTGGAGTTCCTGGAGAACAGAATTAGTGTTTTTTTCCACCAGTTTGGCTAACTAGGGATTACCAGACATTTGCTTATGTTCATATTCTAGAATGCATTCTAAGAATTCAAGCCTTGTGCTAAGGTTATGGTTCAACTCAATTACTGCCCAATTATTAACATATCTTTCCACCTGGCTATTGCAAGGACACTGGATCCTTCTGAGGTTGGTAAAATGGGGACCCAGATTGTTGGGAGCAATAGGCTGACTCTGTAAACCACTTAGAGGGGGCTGTAAAGCACTGTAAATCCATTTATTCTGTTATTTGTTTGTTTGCCTGTATCCTGCCTTTGTTATTTTTACAAATAATTTAAGGCAATAAACATACCCAAAACACCTTCTTCTTCCTATTCCCCCTGAACAACCCCCCTGCGAGGTGAGTTGGGCTGAGAGAGAATGACTGGCCCAAGGTCACCCAACAGGCTTTCATGGCTAAAGTGAGACTAGAACTCATGGTCTCACAATTTCTAGCCTGGTATCCTAACCACTAGACCAAATTTTAAGTTTAAGATACCCTACTTATTATCAGAGGAATGTCAACTAACAGAAGACATTCCATCAGACTGACATTTCTACTGGAGAAGCTGCTGTGAGTAGATCATGACCTGTGTTTGAGTACCTGCTTTTCCAGTAGTTGCAAGCACTTACTCTAAATGGAATGGAGTCAACAAGCAAAGTGGAGTCACCACAAAGAATTAAGTTCAGCAATGTACTCACAGCTCCAATTACTATGTAACAAGGAAACCAAAGAGATTAATTTGTCTAATTATTCATAATGGCTGTCATGTACAAAATCACTAATAATATTGTACAAGGCTCATCACCCCATCAATCACACAACTTGAGATCAAATATTGCAGACAATGCCCCAGTAGCAAGTGGATACAGGAAGCAAAAGCAGAGGAACCAAAAACAGGAACTCCTTCTTAAGGTGCAAGGGATTAATTCATTCATTTGGGTTAGAAGGCCATCTAACTCCACAAGACTCTGGAATTACTACCCCCAGTTAAGAGTAGCAGCAGCAGGTAAACCTTCATACAAAGGCAACAATTTTACTAAGTTTGATCCAGGCAAACAGTAAGAGCCACATGGCTAAGGTAGCAGAATTCATATCAATGGGGATAAGGGGCTATAGGCATGAGCTGCGTTTCCTTACAATCTTATGAACCTCAGAGGTCATCTAATCTAACCTCCTGCATTGTCTGTTCCACTGATTGAAAGCTTATACATTCAGGAAACTTGCAGTGTTTAACCCACTGCTCCTGGTCCTGCCCCTCAAGGGACACAGAATGTCTACTTCCTCTTCTCCATGAGAATTTTTTCAGATATTCAGAGACTACTCTACACAGCCCCCAACCCAGCTTCTCTCCTGCAAGCTAAATATACCTAGAGGGTCAGTTTGGTGTAGCGTTTTAAGGTGCAGATCTAGAAATCAGACGCCCGTCCCGCCTTAGGCATGAAAGCCAATTTAGGTGACTTTGGGCAATTCATTCTCTCTCAGGCTAACGCATCTCACAGGGTTGTTATGGGGAAAACAGGAGGAGAAAGAAGAAAATCAGGATAGGATAAAAATCTTATATATAAGAATACCCAGGTCATTTAATAGTGTCTCCTAAGGCTGAGTTATCATTTATCTCACCACCTTGGAACTCCTCCTATGAATTCACTCACTTCTTTCTGTCCTTTTTGGTGTTCAGAACCGACACATTATTCTAAATAATGTCTCACCAGGACAAAGGAAAGTTAATTCACTTAATTACTATTTAGTTTGCTCTTTCTTGGTAGAAAATCAAACTGTTGAATGAGAACAAGGAATCTATTGTTTTCTTCTTAAATTATTGTTTGCTGTTAATATTAGAATATCTAAATATATGTTTACTTGAAAATACTGTAAATCCACTGATTTTGATGAAACTTCAATTTGGGAGCAGACTGTAAATCAATTTCTCAAATTAAAATATGAACAAAGTAAAGGTAAAATTTGAATGCAGACGTACAAAGACTGCTGTATATCTTTCGGTTCATTAAATAAATAAATAAAAAATAATGGCCCTAAGAGAATAGGTAAATGATCAACACAGAAAAGAATGCAGTAAAAGCTGCAAGATGTGTTCGAAATTAACATGCAGTATTTCCCAATTCTCACTAAAAATGGAACTCTGAAAATTTCACTAATTAACAATACAGTCTAATACATATTTACTTATAAGCCCCAGTGCAGTTATATGTTATGCCTAAATAAGTCTGCAAAAACTGTGGCCATATCTGGAGATTTTAGTGAATGCAAAGGCATTACCTTAAATTTTTAAGGAATATCTGCTTTATATCTGTATTACCTTTACAGACTATTTTGCCCAACAAATTATTTTCACAATTTTTAAACAATGATCTGCAAGTGGCAAGGACAGCAAAATACTCATATCTGCTGTATTCCAGCACTTTAACCAAGTATCATTACCATAAAGCAAGTACTTTAATAGTCATTAGGATTTAAAGCCTTAAACGTAACGCAAGCTTTCAAGCAATCCATACCATGATGCTAGAGACCCAGGCAAATATCCCAATAAGAAAACGTACCAACAATTGGGCGCAACACATTTTTACCGTCAAAGCGCTACACGAAACACTCTGGCCAAGAGTAAGAATTCTGTAAGGCTAGAATAACACGCAGCATGGGAGGGGCCCAAATTCTCTATTATGGTGTGGGGATTCCCCAACGTAAACAGGGATTTCCTCAGCACGTGTGCAGGAATTCCCTGAATCACTGAAAAAGAACAAGGTAGCCATTTATAGAGGTCAATTACGTGCATGCAAAGAACATGGAATATGTTCTGGGGTTTTCCAACTTGCTAGTTCTATTGACTACACAATATTTAAACATTTTTAGTTCCGCAATCATTTATTGAAGAACACGCCTTTTAAGATTACTTACCGGTTTCAGACCCTAATTGTCTGAAACATGTCAACTTTACTGAAGGGGTGATCAATTTTACTGAACATAGCAAAATGAACATTAGCAAAATTAGTCAACATTCTGTATAAAAAAGGTGCAGCCTGGAAAGAAGTTCATTTTTTTGGGAGAGAGGCATCATTTCCAGGGCTGCCCCTGTGCACATTTACTCAGCAGTCATTCTGAATTAATTCAGCAGGGCTTACTCCATCATAATCATCTTTCCCACCGCAGCCTTTATAGAAGAAGGAATATCAAGAACAGCTTGATTTTTAACTGGCAGTTTGTGCATTCAGTGTCAGATGGGGCACCATATCCCAGGGAAACAGAGAAATGTTGTGAGCTTTTACATTTAGCTAAAAATACTAACATCTGGGAAGTCATGCCCCTTTTCTCATGCCATATTAAGAGCCAGACCCGTTTCTCTAAAAATGCAATTAATAAAACAAGCAATAGGGGGATTTTTAGGTGTTTTTTTTTTACCTTTGGAACTCTTCGCTTCCTTCTCTGAGGCCTTTTGTTTTCATTTAGGACCTAAAGAAAGACATCAAATGGCAAAATAAACCCGGGTGAATAAGCCAGTCAAGTAAACAAAACCAGTTTTCCCTTTTCTCGGAAGACTTCACCAGCACACCACCACGCAGGGCTTATCCCGCGACTTAAACGGGGACCGAGCAAGTCAGCCGCAACACCACGGGGAAAAGAGGGTTAACCAGGAAAGAGGTGGGGGGAAAAAAATAAACAAACCACCTTTCCCCCAGCTCAAAAGTCGGGCTGAGGAGGGCTCGGCAGTCTTCACAGCGAAAGCCACAGGGTAGCCATCTTGCTTCTTCTGCAGAAAAGCCCTGTGCGGAGTGTGCACTTCTTCAGCGCGCTTTGGCAAAATTATGCTCATGGTGCTTCACAGCCACAGCGGCAGCGGCCGCTCGGAGAGCGCAGCAAAACCTGCCTGCCAACGCTAGGGACGTGCTAGGCATGCCTCGCGATTATTATTACGCACACACGCGCGCGCGCGCATACACACACACACAGACACACATGCACACGGATAAGGAAAAGGGAGCGGGGGTGGGGGAAAGGACCTCCAGGAAAGGCCGAGCCAATGACAAAGCGAAGCAAGCCGTTGTCCAAAGTGCTCGCTCGGCTCCCCAAACAAAGGGGCTCCTATGTGGGCTTTGCGCGCAGCCAGGACTGCAGGGCGGACGCAAGCAAAGACATGGACTCCCCTCGCCCGCGGATCCGACCGGAGGGAAAGCAAGGCGGGGGTGGGGTGGGCGAGTGTGGGTGGAAGCAGACGAGGCGGAAGCGAAGTGTTATTGTTGCCTTTTTTAAAAAAAAAAACAAAAAATGGAAAGTGTTGCGAGGGACCAGAGGGAGCCCGTCTTCGGCTGCACCGGCGCCAGGCGAAAGGCGCCCGGGGGCGATGCTCCGACGAGAGGCTCGGGTCGCCCCCCTCCTCCCCCGGGCGCATTTTGCCTTTATAAGGCGAGGGCTGCCCGCCGTCCTGTTTCCGGCGCGGGTGAGGCGAGGACAGCACCGGGGGTTGCTCCTGGCCGGCCGGCAGCACGCGCTCCCTCCGGGGCTGCGCCTCGAGGTTAACGAAGCGCGCGGCGCCCAGGGAGAAGGCGGGAGAGGCAGCCGCCTCTTGAGGGCTCAACAGGTTCCCTGCGGCCCCGGGTCTCAGCTGGGTTCTCGGGACACGTTTACCTGCAACTATCTGGATACGGTTGAATGGACGGACTCACTTTGCTGGGCTGCCTCTCCCCGCGAGGGAGTGAAGCGCACCGCCCGGGTTGGCGTAACCGGCGAGGCTGAACTGCCGCGGGCTACTTTGTGACTCACTGTGTTGTCACACAGCCAGCCTCGAAACGCGACCCGAGACGCGGGTCGGCGATTTAGGCAGGCTCAGGAAGCGCTCCAGCGAAGAGACCTCTTTGTTATCTAGTTGCTAGTTGTGGTTTTCGAATGATATGCAGTACAATTTCATTTGCAACCATTCGACAAACTTGCAAAGGAGTAGAAGTGAGACTTGGAATAAAGACTTAATACCGAATATGGGATTTATTAGCCAAGTTCTAGAAAAAGGTGAACCGTCATCGGTTCAATTAACTCCCAAAAATGTTGTGGTTTAAACAAAGTGTGGTTTACATTAGATCATCTTTTGCCATTGTGCCAGGCAGCCAGGGGAACATTTGCACAGGTCCACCTGGTGCACCAGTTATGCCCCTTCCTGGACCAGGAGGCTCTTCTTACAGTCACTCATGCCCGCATCACCTCCAGGTTAGATTATTGCAATGCGCTCTACATGGGACTATCCTTGAAGAGCACCCAGAGGCTTCAGTTGGTCTGGCTGCACAAGTGATTAAGGGTGTGCCTTGGTACACCCGCATAACACCTCTCTGTGAGCTGCACTGGCTCCCAATAACTTTCTGGCTGCAATTCAAGGTGTTAGTGATGACCTTTAAATCTCCATGGCTTAGGATCAGGATACCTCAGAGACCACCTTTCCCTACTTTATGCCACCCAGCGCCCCGTGAGATCGCATAGGGTTGGCCTCCTCCAGGTCCCTCAGCTAAGCAGTGCCAGCTGGCCTGTGAGCAAAAGCCTTCTCCATTGCTGCACCGGCCCTCGAATGAGCTCCCCGTGGGGGTCTGGTCCATCCCTAACTTGTTAGCCTTCTGCCCGGCCATCAAGTCCTGGCTCTGCCAGCGCGCTTGGGGCTAACTGTTTTCCCCCTGTATGAAAGGCAGTGTATATGTATTGTTTGGGTGATGTTGTTTTTAACTTTTATATTGTTGCAATTTTTAACTGTTTCTGAATTTTATTAATTGTATATTGTGGTCCCCTTCAAATAAGGCTGCTCTTCACAATTCACTGCAACTGAATGTTACTAATCTTATCACCCCCAAGGTCAGAAGAGGCATTCACATACAGCTATTTACATTTTAGCCTAATGTGTTGGGCAGTCCAGACTAATCTGGTGGCTATTTTTTGAATGTTTTGTGCAAGCCAACTGCATAAATATTTATAGTCTATTATCTAAAGTAGCATTGATAAATCATTTCAAGAATACATTCTGTAAGACAACTTCCATAATTGCAGGTCCCCAAATCTAGTCTTTTCAAACTCTGGTACCGTATTCTTATAAGACAAACATAAGCATATCAATCTTGGACTGTTTAATACAACTCAAAGCCATGGCTTACTGAATTAAGTACAACTGGCTCTATTCATATAGCACACTAAACTATAATCTGTGGTTTATGATACTATGATTGAGTTCATATTAACCACTGCTTTAAATCATGGCAGACTGTGCCTAGTGTGAGATCCAAGCTTTAACAGTAGCATAAATCAAGACCACAGCAAACCCCTCAATTATGGTTTCCATCCCTGGTTTATTGTAAATTATCTTACCTAAACAATGGCTCTACACATAACGCAAACCTCAATGGGAAGGTAAACATATGATTAACCTCTCCTTTGGGATTCTAAATAAAGAAACTGAAAAAAAGGAGTTGGCTGCAAAACAGGGTTGCTCTACTGCCTTTACCTCAGTTTTCCAACTCTTGTACTCTTGCAAGAGATAAAAGAGACATGACAGTTGGGGTGGGAGGTGATTCAACCTTCCAAGTGCTTGTAGGGTAGCACTACCTTCAATAACCACTATGTGATTTTAATGGCCAATTCCCATCCTCCCCAAAACCCCAATGCACAATCTTGACAAAGATTGCTAGTTAATGGCTGACACTGAAGGTGACTCAAGAACCATGACTAATTTATGGCTGTTGTTCTACTGGGCAGCACAACCAAAGGTAAAACCTGCCATGTCTAACAGGTCAGGTTAAGATACTTGGTATCACAGGTGTCAAACTCGCATCATCACAGTGGCATCATGTGATGTATCAGAATTTTCCCCCCTTGCTAAACCAGGCGTGGCCATGGCCAGTGTGTGACGCATCCGGCCCACGGGCCAGGAGTTTGACAGCTCTGAGGTATCAGGTCGAAAGTGTTAAAACACATAGCCGATACTTACTTCAAAATAATATTTTTTTGTTTATAGCAATAGCTACAAACAGAATCAAATATTAATATTTATTCAGAAAAAATAAGGATGCGTACTCGACTGCGTGTTGCAAGATTATCTTATTCTATGGAGAGTGGATGTCATTAGGAGACATTTTAAATCAGCCTGCAGAAGGCTTGGCTGTTTGTGACATCTGGTGAATTGTTTGAATATTTTTTATAAAGCAAAAAGGCACTTCATAAATTATGCTCTTCCTCAACCAAAAGAATTTGCATGTTGGCAAGAAGCATGTACATAGAAACATGAAACAAGTGTTGAAGTACATTTTGTTGCAAATATACATATGTCTCTCTCTTTCTCTCTCTCTCTCTCTCTCTCACACACACACATTAGCCTCATTAGTCCCCAATTACTAAAGCGACTTAACAGTTTACAATAAAAACATAGAACTGTAGTTAAATACTGGCATATGAAAACCCTCTTTCAAATCTTTTAAAAATATTTTTTTTCATAAGGTAGTAAAGAGCCAATAGAAGAGAGAACATTCACAGACCTGGAAGGCTACAGAGAAAGCTCCTCAAATTATCTCAGTAAATGTTGCTGTGTGGATGTAAGGACTATATTAATTACACTTTTTGAATCAAGATACCTCAAATAGGCTAACTTACAAAATCCATCCAAAATATAGGACCCGTAACTCTTGTGGAATTGAAAGATAACTCTTTATGAAACATTTTATGACATAAAATTTATTAAAACATTTTATACAAAATGTTATGAGACATTTCCTGTGATCAACTCCTGATGTTTGCTATATAGTTGAACATGGGCTATTTTCAAGGCAGATATCACTCTGAATATGTCCTTTAATTTTTTAAAAAAACTTTTCCAGTGAAGGAAGCACACTGGATGCATTGCCATTGTTGAAGACATTGAGGAATCTGGCAAGGAAATAACTCCAAAATAATGACCTGATGAGTCACAGGTTGTCTAGTATTATTTAAATTCAATCTCATTTTACAAAATTATCCTGCAGGCAGACATTCAAGAGAGGCCCAGACTTAACTAACATTAAATCTATCATCACCCAACTTCAGATCTCTTAATGATTTCCCAATTTTACAAAAGCACTATAAGCTCAACAGAATTGAGCCTTCAGGGATAACATTTTGAAGAACTGTCTCAAAATGACATCATTGGAAGTCTACCTTGAATTTCAAAACAGCACCTCCTATTCTCAAATCTCTCTGGTCATCCACAAGGAATCTAGTATTGCTGGCATCAAAAATTGCTGATTTAGTTTTACAACCTAAATATTGTAAATTTCTTGGCTGCTTTAAGATTTATGCCCCACCCCCTCAAAAAAATCCAAGTTTTTCTAAAAATAAGAAGAAGAAGAATATTGAAACATTTTTGTTTCTTTGTTTTTGCTGTGACAAAATTGAAAATATATGCAACCCAATCTTATGCATTTTTAATCATCAGGCCTTTGTTTAACGGAATTTGGTTTTAACTGTGTAAAGCAGAGGTCTTCAACCTTGGAAACTTTAAGCCTGGCAGACTTCAATTCCCAGAATTCTGGGAGTTGAAGTCCTCAAGGCTTAAAGTTGCCACGATTGGAGACCCCTGGTGTAAAGGATTACAACATTAGGGGGAAAGTCAATATTATTGGTGGAATTTCATCTGACAGTGAACAAAAACCAGGATGATTTTCTTCCAAAGCCTTCAAATGCAGGTGGAGCCTATTTAGGAGACCAAAATATTTGGTGACGGAGAGAGTTAAAGGGTTATACTAGATGACTCCAATTCTCACCCTTGAATCTGCTCTTGGCATAAAAAAAAAAAAACCTAGAAAAAACTTACACGGTAAAAAGCAGCACTGAAGACAATGAAGCTTATTTTCAAGTTGTGTCGAACTGCACGGTTAATCTAATTTGACAAATCACCCTGGAAGCCTTGAGGTTTTGGCACATGCTGTTCATTCAAGTGTAAAGTATCAACTAATGTGCAAATTATTGCAGCCAAATGCAGCCCAAACCTTTCTGCACAGAGTTTCGGGCTGTCGGAGGGTTCCAGTGGGAGTGTGACTTTCAAGGTTTTTTAAAAATTCATAATTTTTAAGAACTGCTTCAGTCTACAAATTCTCTACGCCAAAAGAACTCATAATCTGCGGGTTTCTAGTCTGATGCCTTAACCACTATACCAAACTGCAAACACAGTCATATGAAAATTAAATATTAACAGTTTCATAACTACACGAGACAAATTCCAGTCAATGAGGATCCAGAGATATTTTTATCCTGAATGGGTCTTTTCAGTATATTTCAATAGCCTTAGGAGCCAAGCACGGGTAATAATTTTACCAAAAGTATTAACTGAACAAGGTGCATTCCTGATGCAATTAAAAGAAACGGAAACAGTTTTAAATTAAACAGTGCTGTCAGTGGTGGGAGTCAATTTTTTTTACTACCAGTTCTGTGTGGGTGGCTTGGTGGGTGTAGCTATGCGGTCATGTGACTGGGTGGGCCGCCGCAACCCCTCACGCCCCGTTTTTTGCTTAGAAAACCACCCTGAAGCCTCCTGGCAGCTAAATGGGGGGGAGGGCGCAGCGCCGCGCCCCCTGTGCCCTGTTTTTGGCCTAGAAAACCTCCATGAATTGTCCTGGCAGCCAAATAGGAGTGCATGGAGACTCCTGGAAGCGGGGAGGGGAGGGGCCAATCAGAGGTGGTATTTGCTGGTTCTCCGAACCAATCATAATTATTGCTACCAGTTCTCCGGAACCTGTCAGAACTGGCTGAATACCTCTGAGTACTGTATATTCAAGTTGCAAAATTCTTTTCTCCCTATCAAAATGCCCAAGGAAATGAATCTTGAAACAAAACACTGAAAAGGAGTTAAAAGAAGAGGCTGTTTATTAGAAGGAAAAGAAACAGTGTATGAAGAAAAGCATGAAGCAGCAACATTTATTTTTATTTTATTTTATTTAAATTCATAGGCCGCCTAATCCTGAAGGACTCTGAAATCAAAGAAACCTGGAAAAAGACAGGCAGAAATGCTAAAATTCCTCCTTTTCTTCAACAGGATCCTGTTGGAGTTGCTTTAATTCCTTTTTTAACTGCTTCCCATTTTAAACTCCCATCATTCTTTTTTAGTGATTTGAGCAGAAATTTGTAGACAAAACCAAATAAGCAATAACCCTTAGATTTATATACCACTTCACAGTGCTTTACAACCCTCTGAAAGTGGTTTTCAGAATCAGCATATTGCCCCCAACAGTCTGGATTCTCATTTTGATCTGAAGGATGGAAGGCTGAGTCAACCTCGAGCTACTGGGGATTGAACTGGAAGTGAGCTGAATTCGTTTGCAATACTGCATCTAATCACTGCGCCACCACAGATAATTCATGTAATTGCGAATGTTTTATGGCAGTATTTCTCAACCTAAGCAAGTTTAAATGGGTGGACTTAAACTCCCAGAATTCCCTACCTAGTGCTGCCTGGGTAATTCTGGGAGTTGTACTGCACCCATCTTAAAAACTTGCAGAGAAGCCCTAGTTTATGGACCCCATCTATGGTTTGTGTTTTATCTTTGGAGCTGACATTTGGAGCTAAGCCTTCTAGATTCTTCTCTGTTATCCCTCAGAGATCTTGGAGAGAGATCCAATGAACATGTTAGGAAGAAGGAACCATTTGAACAGTTAAACATTTATCCTTACCTCACCCACATCACTTCTAGATAGTTTCAATGTGATGGCATATTAGTTCAATATACCAAGCTTAGATCAGCATTAGCCAAGGCATGAACACCTCTCAGTTATTCCACACCTGACCAAGCTAACCACTCACTCAGCTTTCCTCTGCAGCTTTAAATATTCCCAGGACTAGATCTGGTGAGTACTCAGAGAAGAATCTACCAGCTTGGTGTAGTGGTTAAGGTGTTGACTTAAAAGCCAGGAGACTGGGAGTTCTAGTCCCACTTTAGGCATGAAAAACCACCCTGGTGACTTTGGGCCAATCCCTCTCTTTCAGCCCAATTCCACTCACAAGACTGTAGTTGTTAGGAAAACAGGAGGAGGAAGAAGTATTAGGCATGCTTGCCACCTTGAGTTGTAAAAAAAAGTCAGGATAAAAATCTAAAAAATGAATAAATTGCAGAACCATAGGCTAGAATGGAAAATCAAAATACCATCCCAGGAGAAGACAGTGGCAGATTCTTCCATAATGATACTGTAAAAACTACATGGGTACATTCATGTAGTCTACAGAAATTGAAGACAAACTGAGAATCTCCATTTCTGAATCCAAACTAAAATTTGATTTCAGACTGTTGCTAAGCTACTCTTTACTATGACCTGACTTTGATCTAGATACAGACAACATAGTGTACAAAGAACAATACAGCTTAGAATGATGTGCTCAGGTTTGTTTTTACATTAAAGGTTCTAAAACATTCATCAAGACCTCCAAATGGACAACCCACAAACATATTTCTCAGAAATAGGGCAATTGAGAATGGAAGAGAATGACCCAGATGATATGGATGTTGATGGAATTAAACACAAATGTATATGAGGCAGTAATAGATACAAATTTATGGGCAAGTCACAACCCAATAAAAATTAGCTGGAAAGGACGAAAGAAAAGTGTAAGATGGACTCTGAACCGATCGATTCTAAAAGATATAGAATTTAAGCAGATGTTGGAAAAATGAATGGGATTCTTCTTTAAAGAAAGCAGAAAAGAAGATACTTTGTTACAAAACCTATGGGATACAGCAAAAGCATATGTGAGAGGAGTTGCCATAACATTTACAGCGAAGAAAAATAAAAGGAAGAAGTAACAACAAAGAACCTTAGTCATAGAGGAAATGATAAAATAATAGGATACATTCAGCAAGGATCATAAAATGAGACAGTGATAGTAACAAATAATATAAAGTGAAAAGATACAACAATATGGACATAAGTGGGATGAAGTAGGTACTAGAAAGGGTGAGAAGAGTAATAGTAATATAGTCATAATAATTAATTTGACAACTAATTGTTTAGCAGAGTGATGGCATTTGGGAAAAAACTGTTCCTGTGTCTAGTTGTTCTGGTGTGCAGTGCCCT
>JANHGC010003130.1:176894-193527 GCA_027560395.1 Boaedon fuliginosus | reverse complement strand
GGTAGAGGCCGCCGTGCCCCTAGCCCCCCAAGGCCCCCTGAGGGTTGGTTCTTTGCATGCCGTCCCTATGAGAGAGAGGTATGGCCGTTACTTACAACTAGAGCTGTATGAGGTTAAAAAACTGGCTCTGACAGCTGCCGGGAGCCTTCATGCTGCTGCTCTCACCGCCAGGGCGGTCTTCCTTGCTGTTGGCGGATGGGAAGGCCTCGGCGCCCGCAGGAAGAAGCTTCGCTTCCCATTAGCCTGCTGCGAGGTCTAGGAGAGCAGGTGAGAGGCTCTGCCTGCCCCGCGGCATCCTTGCTGCCGGCGGGAAAAGGTACCTTTTTAAGTCTTTTTTGCTGCCTAGCCCGTGCGCAGCAGGGGTATTTGCAGCAGGGGTGCCTGGCGCGCAGGGGTTGATTTTTGGGAACCCCCTCCTCTTCGCAACCAGGCTGCCTCCCTCCTTGCCTGCAGTGGGGAGGAGGCAAGGGTTTTTTTTCATCCCCCTCTATGGGGGGGGCTGCTGGAGGGACCCTAAGGTTGGAGGCTGGTCCCCTTACCTGGCCAGCTGCCTGGGTTTGAGTAGGGGGACAAAAGGGTAGCCGCTGCCACCTCTTGTAGGGTGAGGTGGGGTAAGGAGCGGTCCCAGTGCCATAAAAGGGGGGGGGGAAGCAAAGCTGGCCCCCAAGAAAAAAGGACAGAAGTCCCTATAAAAAAGGCCAAGGGAATAGTTTTGGCTTTGGAGAGCCAAATCTGACCTGCCTCTTCTTGAGGCAAGATTCGTTTGGGCACTAGGCAGAGCTCTACCCCGCAAGGTCAATCTGACTTGCCTGACTGGAGGCGAACCCCCATTAGCATCACCAATCTCATCATGGAGTTCCCCACTGGAGAATAGTCTAGTTTTCTAAGCCTATCAACCTTCACATTAACAATCAGTGCTTACTAGCATTTCCTTCTAGTTTTAGGTATTTTACAGAATTAATATGAGATTCTTAATTTCCATATATTGGCATCATGCAGGGGGCCATTAAAAACAAAGATGGCTGCAACTGGACGATCAAAGCCTAGTCATGCATGAGAGCCATTTTTACTTTTTTTTGACAATCCCAGCATATAGTCTGTTATCTGTCCATTACTTTTGGGCTATGATTCACAGAAGCTGAATTTGCTCAAACAGAGATGCTCAGTTGGGAGTTTGCTCAGTTTGTTCAAACAGAGATGCATTCCTGGAACTTATTTTGTTGCTATATCTACCTCTAAAAATTCTCATGTTCTATTCCTTAGCTTGAGCAAAGTGTCATCATTTTATCCTTTTTTAAATAAAATTCTTCCATTTGTTTTTTGCTCCACCCACCTTGCTTTTTACCTGTGATGACTAAGAGTACAATGGTTCTCTGAAGAGGCTTCTACATACAAGGAACAAATGTATCTGAAAAGCATGGTGGGAGATTGGTCTTATTCATAGACGTATTTTATTTTTAGCTGTCCACAAGGCAAACTAAACATTTCTGTTGAATTACGTGGAAGTTATGGTTATCGCTCTATCCTATCTTTGTCTATCCATCCATCCCTTTACCCATCCATCTAAGCATTTGATATGCCAGAATCATTCTGTCTTGGAATGAGGATAAATTACTCATTTTTCTGGATTATAAATCTCAAGGTGCTGGCTGAAGATATATTATTTCACATCACTCCCTAGAAACAATTGTGCCTCAGTTCAGATGCTTTTCGTGTTTTCATCTAGCCCAATGCTTTTCAACCTTGGCAAATTTAAAACATGTGAACTTCAGTTCCCAGAAATTTGCAGTCAGCACACTGGCTGGGGAATTCTGGGAGTTGAAATACACACATCTTAAACTTGTCAATGTTGAAAAACATGATCTATCCTGTTCTGACATAAAATGAATCCTTATTCCTTCAATGCCTCTGAATAATAATTTGTGGGTATCAATATGTGGGTGCCTATTTGAACCGAAGAAATGCCTGATGTACATTTCTCAATGTCAAATATTATCATCTTTATGTATCAATTAATTATGTTTGTTTCTATTTAAGGAATTCCTAAAGTTACAGGGAAAAAACAAGCAGTTGAGAAATCTTTGTCATGATCAAGAAGCAGCTCTCCAAGAACTAGCCGGGAAACTTAGCGAGTAATTTTCCTTCTTTTTTTTTTTTGAACGGGAAGAGGCATAGTTAATTATCCAGGTATCCCAATGTGGAATGGACTAATTAGAAATCATTTATAATTTGTATCTAACCCTAACCCTAACCCAAGTCAGCTTGCTAGGTAGCCAGATCTTCAGAAGCTTCCATGGGCAAGCAGTAGATGTCACATGTACTTACTTGTGTGGGAGAAGGAAGCATGTTTTCCAGGTATTATTGGACCTTCTATGAATTTAATTCAAGATGAGTCTTTAATGTACAGTTTATACAGCCCATCAAACCCTAAGAATACTAGTGTGATTTCAGGTAAAAAGAATTCAGCCTCAGAATTTCAGAATTGAAATGAATTAGTTTATTGATACATATTATAAAGAAACAGTAAAAATAAGATGGTCTAAAGGAAAAATTACTTTGAAAACATCAAACCACCTTTGCTTATTTTTTTTTCTACTTGCACCATATTTAGTCTGAGTGGGATTTACTTCTGATCCCACAGTTAAGATTGGGCTCTTAAGACAGTAAGATACTTTTATTTCACATCTTGATGTTACTGAGCTTTCATTTTGAATTCTTTAGTGTATCTGAATCTTAAATTACAATTTAAATATTAAAGTGACCAGAACCTCCAGCAGTTTGTCATCACAAAAATGAACATGTACTTATTTAAATAACAAAACGGGTAAAGAAATAAATTAATATTCTAGGAATAATGAATATACAAATTCTGAAAGTAAAGCAAATTTCCCTTCAAATCAAACTACCAATGAATTAGGTCACTTAAAGGAATTTTAGGTTTCAGGGTACCTTGTAATTGACACCGGATAAAAGCAAACAATTATGTGTGGTAATTATATTAGGTGTTATGGTCTCAAGAAAAATACATCACTTTCAAAATCCAAAACCTCTTTGTAAGATTTCCCAAGAAAAGAAAAGTTAGTTTCTCCCCCCCACCAAATATTCTGAGTTTTTTTATTGATCAGAGGAAGAGTCAACTTTTTTAGCCACCATTTTCATATAGCCAGTTTTCTAGTTAGGAAATGTTGTTTAACTATAGTCATTTTTCAATTGGATTGTCAACAGGCAGCATCCAACTTCATGTCTAAAACAGCAGTTGCTCAGTGCTGCCAGTTTCTTGCACTATATTCCTGAGCTGCTAAGAATGATGTTTCCAGTTTGTTAATAGGAAGAGTCCTCATCATAGCTTTTCTCTTTGATACTATCCACAGCTCAGGATCTTTGTCTCTTCAAACATTGGTGTGACGTTTCTTCCCAGTAGCATTTCCATTGCCACAAGTATTGTAAACCTCCACGAGTTTAAATGTTGAGGCATATAATTACCCTTTTATTTTCAATATTTAAAGGCTGGATGCGAGGTAGTTTAATATAAATAGAACTGTACAAATAAATTGGAGTCTCACAGTGAAGAAACCTATCCAGAAATAAGGAAGACCTTTTTAAAGAAATGACTTTGGCTAATTATGAAAAAGTATCTTTCTGGGCTATTTGGGAGAAACTATTCCAAAGTGTCTTATCAATACCTGTAAAGGTTTATAAGTGCTCAGTTCACACCAGTTTAGCTTGCAAATTGTGACCAGGTTGGAACTCATAGGGGATGAAACCTCCATAGTAACACACAAGTTAGTTAATACCAAAAATGGCAAAGGTTTTAGTGAATTTATTATTCGTAGGTACACAGAATAGGAAAAGGGGTGAGTTTCTGCGCCTTTTGATTTCATGACTAGAATCTCCAAAAGTACTGATGTATGTGCCCCTTACTTACCAGTATATTGCCTGTAATTTCTAAATCACGTCTTCTCTTTAGATCAAAGCTTAAAATAGAAGACATAAAAGAAGCAAACAAAACACTTCAGGTTAGTAGTATTTGGGGTGGTAACTGATATCCCGAGTTGGTTTTCATTAATTTCAAGTATTTTTCTGCCTTAAGCTTACAGCTTCCTTTGTAAATTGGAACATAAATTGTCTACTTTTACTATGTATTTGGGTTGTATTCCTGTGGGTACAAAATATTTTCAATTTGTGGTATGTTGGTCTGATGTAACCAGAAATGTTCCTGTGCTACTCCAGAAGTGTTGGGAGGTTTACACGAGTGTTTCAATTTTTCTAGAAGAGTATCTTAATTTTCAGTTAAGATGGGAAATTTTAAATGTTTTGGTATATCTTTATTCTGTTCCTAGCTTTTTTTTAATTAAAAAATGCTATTTCAGTATATTTTAGATGAGCATCAACAAATTCACACATAACTTTTGCAGTTAAGTCCATTCCCTTTCTCTGAACTCAAAACTCTTATTTTAAAAGAGTACAATTTCTACTGAAAGATTTCTGATGTTTAGGAAAGCCTTACTCTCCAGATTGCTGCCCTTTGATAAATCCTGAATGGCATGTAACAAAATAGTTTTGCATCTGCAGTGGTTCAGTTCAGATAGCATCTTTTCTCCTCACTAGGGCCTGGTCTGGTTGAAGGACAAAGAAGCTACTCACTGCAAATTATGTGAAAAAGAATTTTCTCTTTCCAAGAGGAAGGTGAGTTTGTATTAAAATGCTGTCTATTATTATTAATGAAAAATGATAAGAACCTGGAAATGTATCAAGTGCCAGACGATGTACTGTTCATTAAGTGCAGTAAATTTTATCAATTGCTATGAATTAAAGACATATTTTCATTCACTAGATGGACATTTTTATCAGTCATTTGGCTTGCTCAGTTTTTCTCTGAAAATATGCTATAGGAAATTTTAGGGTAGCTATTTTACCAGTTCTGTATGTAGCAGTCAATAAATTGGGAGAATTGCTGTAATGATTTTGGTACAGAACATTGGTACGTAACATTTATTTTTACCCACAAAATACGTATCCAGGTTGGTAGACCTAAGTTATCATTGGTTACTTATTGCTTAGTACACAAATTATATTGGCATAAAAATCTTTCTTTTTAGCATCATTGTAGAAATTGTGGTGAAATTTTCTGCAATGCCTGCTCTGACAACGAGTTGCCTTTGCCATCTTCACCAAAACCGGTTCGTGTCTGCGACTCCTGTCATGCACTACTCATACAAAGGTGTTCTTCCAATATGCCCTAAGTCTTCTGCAGAAGTTATAAGACGTTCTCACCAATTATGAGTGCCGTCGTGTTGGCTGCTAATGTGTTATTGCAATTCCGGCTTAATGCCCTTAATGTCAAAATAATGGAAAAACTTGTCACTATGTCTTGTGCCATTGTTCTTGCATTACCAGAATCAAAGTCTTGTTTTGTACAGTTGTGCTGAGGCAATGATCAAAATGCATCTGCTTTGCAGTTCTGTTTTTGCTGTTTTATGTTGTGAGAGGGCTATTCTAGTGTGTGGTGCAGAATTGACCTTGTAATGAAAACTTTACGCTGAGAACGGGGAAGCCGAGAAGCTGAAATTGGAGCTGGATAATGTTTACATCAACTGCACTATTTGTGTAGTTTGGTGTCCTCCCTGACACTTCCACTAAAAAAGCATTGTGTGTGAACAAAGTTGAATTAAGCAAATTATAAACAAATATGTATTTGTTCAGGTGGCAGAACTCAGTTATTTTCTCTGGTGTTTCTACACAACCTTTTCAAATACAAGCTGGCCTCTGATTCCAGCTTCTGGGCAACAGTTTATGCAGGTTTATATTGAATGTAGTAGGTAGGAGTTGGAGCATCTAGTTAGCAAGATGGAAGGGTTTGCTTTTCATGTAGAGATTCATGTTCAGGATCCATCTAGAACAGACAGCTCAGGGCTGAAAGATTTCCATTTGGAGGTTCAGAGAAAGGTTAGGGAGAGAAGGATCTCTTATAGTGTTAAATGTCTGGAATCAAAATTCATGGTTAACTTCTCCAACTGGTTAACATGCAGCATTTACAACAGTTGCAAAATAATCCTTTATATATCAAGGGAGAGTAGCAGGCATAGTTGTGGGATGTCTCTTTCCTATACAGTGATTGTTAGACAAGTGATGCCACATAAAAATTGGCAGAGTAGTAACTAGATGAGTTCTCCATATATTGTATATGATTGGTTGGAGTTGACTTGCAAAAAGAATGTATCTTAAAAATTGTCTCCAAGAACTCATTTTAGAGACAAGCCTAGCTGGATTTTTTGTATAGAGCTTTTATACTTATGCACAAACTATTTGCACTTCTTTTTAATGTAAACTTAAATTATTCAAAATTATCTATAAGGAATATAAATTACAAAGTAGCAGATTGCCAAATGAATTATTAACAGAACAGGCCAGGATTTTTTGGAAAACCACTGTATCTAATTAACAATTTTACTTGAAAAATGGAGGGTGTAATAAAAATGACAGCCTTGTTGTACTGGTGGGTTGTTTCTAATAGATGTTGAGAACAGTTTTTAATTTGAAAGTATTACCTATTCAAAAGTTATGCATATTTCCTTTGGATTGATCGAAACCAGGGCTGTCAAACCTGCGGCCTGGATGCGTCCTGCTGTCGACGTCCAGTTTAGCAAAGGGAAAAAAGTCCCGATATGTCATTTGACACTGCAAGTTTTACATTCCCTGATCTAAACCAACCACCCCTTTGTGAATCTTCCTCTTTTTGATTCCTCTTCCACAACTGGGTTCCTTCCAGATATATTAAAAAATATGGAGTTGCAATATAAGATCAGTACAATATCCATGAAAGGCAATAAAATTTGATACAGTGATATGCTGTTCAGTAACTAGTTTTCAGTAAAGGATATTATCTAAAACTGGGGTGTCAAACTCATAGCAACACATTGTCGTCATATGATGTATCACAACTCCCCCTCCTTTGCTAAAACAGGGTGGGCTGCAAGTTTGACACCCCTGATCCAAAATATAACCTTTTATTGGTTTGATATAGTACAAATTACTGGGGAGCTTCCTGTCTGTAAAAAGCTGATGGCGACAGAACCAGGCAATCACATGAATTGTTGAATTCTCAGTTATGAGAGGCTGGATTCTTAGCACTGGTCGGAGAATTCTGGGAGTTGAGGCCACACTTGCTAGCTGCTGAGGCTGAGAAACTCAGTGAACAGGACTCTTTTAGCAGAGAAAAGATGTATATATACTTAATAATTGCAGACAGGCTCTGAAATATTTGGAGAACTAATTTCAAATGAGTAATTTTACTGGCTGTAAAATCAGCTACTCTTCAATTTCAGGTGATAAATTTGTTCCAAACTCAAAACCACCTACCTTTGAAGAAATATGAGTTTAGAATAATCTTCATCAAATTTCATTTGATTATCCATTTCTTATGTACAAACTTTGTCTAAGAGCAAGCTGTTTATTTCTGTGGTGAAAATATTTTGAAATATTTTAATTTTTTAAGAAGCAGAGTTTCAAAGTAGACTACTAAAGGTTCTCAATCCAATATCAGGAAATCCTTCGGTCCGAGAGTCCTTAAAGACATCAAGCAATGCATTCCAGGTCTAGACCTACAGTGGGGAGCAGAATTTCTTACACTTTTCCAGATTGCTATTTATTCTCATCTGTCCTTCACAGGTAGTTATTTTAGGCTTTCTAAGCTTAATGTGAAGTCATCAAGATTTCTGGAAAGGAGGCCTAGCAACCTTTTCTTCCCTTAAAGAATTGCTTGGAGGGTGTCATTCACTCACCATCACACATACATGATGCTCTGAATTAATATCACCCTTTCTTGTAATTTACTCGAATTGTGTCATGGAACTTATCAGCTACTAAATTCTTAGAAATCTTGAAAGTAGTGTTCAGTCACAATTGCTAAAAGAAACACCTAATAATTATATACCCATATACCTAATAATCCTGATACTGTTTCATGTCAGAAAGATTTGTCTTTTAGCATTTTACGTTATTGTGCGTTTGATGTTTGGTATTTTACATGAAATTTTGGTCAATGACCATAAATAAAATTTGGTTAATTTAAAATACAAATGTTTGTAAATATTGGAAAAAATATTCAATGTTTTTCAGCTTGTCCTGGGTGATGCTCAAATCATGAACTTTGTTGTTATGCACTTGGTACACATGTTACTGCTTGTGTAATAGCAGTTGATGCACATGTATTTCCATTAAATAAAAAGCAATTCTTCCCAGTAAATTTGGGAGACATTGGTAACAGCTATACTGATCCCATGTGACCAGAAGGTATATAGCACTAATATTTACAAAAAGTAATCTTATTAAGGGACTAGTATGTTTTGTTATAAATTATGCTAATACCACATGGTAAAAAAGCTTGTAGAAAATAAGTCTTCCATACAGACACTGACACACTGAATGTGTGAGAACCCATTCAATTACATAATCTTAGAATGCACTCTTATTTAGAATGAAGAGTGAAACTGATGCTAAGATGAACCATCCCACTTGCCTCTTTTGAGCCAAATAATCAATATATTAGTTATCAGAGGCTTACATAATGAAGTCCTTGCTTTGATGGCCATATCATTATGAATCTGACTGCATGATCCTGTTAATATACACTACTGTACACTTCAAATGCCTTGAACAGTGTCTACTTTGGGGCACAGTTGAAAAAAGGTTTGCAGAAAACAACTGGAATGGCAGAACAATTAGGGACTGGGAAGAAGCCTTAGGAGATATCAAGAGAGCTTTTCAAGTGCCTCATGGAGTATGCCAAGTTTAGTAATTCACAGGCAGATGCCACTTGAACGTTAGGATTTTTTCTAACACTTGAGTGTTCAACACCTATTTTACCAAGGGAGACTCCTTATTAAGGCTCCTATTTGCTCACTTATTCAAGCAAAGCTGTTTTAACCCTCCGTTTGATCCAACCCTAAAAAGGCATAATTTAGTTTTTATTATAAAACTAGTGATGTTAATACTCTAAGGATGGTTTACTATATAAAGATTAAACACCTCCTAGTACATTTCTTGGAAACACAGTGCATTGAGTAAAGCACACTAAAATCATGGATCTCACCTTTGTTTTCTCTATTTCATTTATTCTGTAAAACTGTTTAGGATCCTAAGATTTGCAAACAGGAAAGTGTATCTTCAGAATCAAATATGGCTATTATGACACACGTGGCTGCTGTCTGTATAAATTTAACTGGGAAAAAAACTTAGCTACAAATGAACATTTTTAGCTCTGGAATTATAGTATTGAATATGAATTTGTATCTTTTCTATTTTTTTATGACCCACGAAATTCTCATACTTACCTCTCTATTGAGCATCAAGCTTTGATACAAATATGCTCAACCAAAAAAAAACATTCCTTATGTATCTAAATTACTTGCATTTTTAGTATAAACCTAAAAAAGTGTCTTTTATACAGAATTTTGTACAAATAAGATTAAATTTTGCATTGTTTGCCCTTCAATTAGATAAATTGACACAACACGTCCTAGAATGAAATCTATTTTGCTATCTCCCACAAGACATTTATTACATACATAACATTACTAGCAAAAACAGGCAACAAACTTTATCACATTTGACAAATTATTTTTTAAAACAAAAAATCTCCTTGAATATTAGTTCCTTTTCTTCAAAACACAGAAAATGCTTAAGTGACTAAACAGTATTTCATCCAAACAATCTTACATGTTAAAAATGCAAAGCAATAGGACTACTTATGTAATCTGTCAGACTTTTAGATGGAAATATTATTGGTCGCCAGATTGGCCACACAATCCTTACATGGGTATCTTCACAGCAATAGAAATGTCATCCTTAAATCAATTATTTTATTTTTAAGAACTGTAACAGTTACTTCCCTATCAATGTTACCATAATCCATAGTTTTCTGCTTTTCTCCCATATCTTTTTCATATAGTATCTATTAATAACTTATCTCAAACTTTAATTGCCAAGAAAACAAAGTGAAGATTCAGACCATGTTTTCTATCAATGTTTTAAATATTATAAAAATTCTGACATACACATAGCTCAGACAGCATGTGTCTGCTACACATTGTGCATTAGGTCATTCCAGAATTTTAACGCATGGCCTTCATGTCTCACTCTATTTTCAGAGATTCTTCCATTAGTTTTCATTGAATGAGTTTTCATTGACAAATAACTTAGTAACACTTAACACTTGCTTTCATTCCAAACCTCAACAAATGTAACATGAACCTAATGGTTATTTCATTTCATAGATGTAGAATCAATAATAAAATATTCCAGTACAACGGCTTTTAATGAACCAAATTCCTTAAACCAAATCCTAGAATACGCAACTATCTTCAGGAGGAGCTAGTATAAAAACTATCAACATCAGTGGTTTGAATATAAAAAATTTATTTAAAGTCAGAGTATGCAACAAATAAAACCTACAGAAAACAGATTTCCCCATCACAATCTGATGCTTACCAAATAATGGGAAAACACATTCCTTCAGTCATTATAAAGTTTTCAATACAAAAGAAATTTAAGTTTTGTAAGAAAGCCTAGTAGACCAAGTACTGTTTCCTTCCAACACGCTTTGGAGACACAATGACACTCTTCAATACATTCCACGCCAGCCACCTCCTCCCATGTTGCCTTGCCCGTAATATCCACCACTATTTCCGCTGCCACGACCTACAAAATAACCGCAATACTTTTATTCCTGTAGTTAGTGTCATTTAAACTTTATATCCACCTATACGAATGAAAGAAATCTTACCACCCTTATGATGCAACTCATGCTTTGCGAGCATGAATACCTTAATTATTCATGAAATGCAAAGTACTGGGGGAGATTAAAACCAATATCTTAATATTAAAACAAAACCTTACCATAGCCACCCAATCCATCGGGAGTACCATATCCTCCAGTGTAACTGCTGCCCATTCCCATTCTTCCAACGGAACCATAACCACCTTGCTCTGGAAAACAGCAGCTACCATTAGTCTCTAGAACTCTTACACAAACTGAAATAGAATTAAAAATCTGAAATTAAACCTACCCATGGCATCTCTGCCATAGCCACCCATTCCAGAACCGCCTCCAGCAGTTGAATTGAGGAATAGCTCGATGTATCGATGCTCTTTAAAAGAATAAAAAGCTTACTCCCATAAATGTAAGTGTTACAATTACCTGTATAAATTCAAGGGAAAGTGCACAAAACTTCAGACGTATTTTCTGTAACTTACGCATATGGTTTTTATCTTTAGACATGGCAGCCACTGCATCTTCATGTGTCATAAATTCCACGTCAGCCTCTCCAGTTGCTCTTCCATCTGCTCCAATGTCAATATGAACCCTTATAGGAGTCAGTGGTGAAAAAAACTAAAAGAAAGCAATAAGTTAAAACTCCTCAAATTTAACCCATTATTTTAAGTCAGTCATGTGTAAAATAAATTACACATCTACCATGCATATAAGTTTTAAAGTACAAATCTTGATTTTGCAAATCCATTAGTTATTATTATGAAATCCCTTAAGAGTTGTACCCAATAAATTAAAACAAACTGACTGGGAAAGTATTGATTGAGCTTCTGGCGATACTGGATGTAGGGACCACAACAGCTGCGGCCCCTAGTCCAGGCTTGCCCGTTTGAGGGCTCCAAACGGAGCCTTCGCTTCCTTGGAGGGGGAGGGGGCAAAGTAGAGGGGAACCTGCTGGTAGGTTGAGGAGAGCTGCATCTCTCTTCCCAGTCCAGAAAATCCCCTGCAGAAGATGGTGCCAAGCGGCGAACAAAACCTGGCCGCCACGAAGCCCGGTACCAGCCAGAAATAAGATTGCGCAGGAGGGAATGAACGAAGAGGAAACAGAGGCTGTGGAAGGGTAAGAAGAAATACTTTATTGAGAATAAACCCAAAAAGGAGACAAACTTTAAAGTGACTCCGGAGTTTGGATTGTAACAGCAAACTATTTTTTTGGGGAGAAAAAATACGAAGTGAATGCTTGATATTTCTGAAAAAGGGAATGTTTGCCGGGCTGGCGGAAAGGACGGTGAGCAAATGACGGTGAAAAGTGAGGCAGTATTTGATAGGATGCTTTCCAATCTTTCTAAAATGTCCTCCATCTTGGATTTGCTTATTAAAACAACGGAAGATACAGGAGATAATGCTTCAAACTGGTTAATTACCACCGACGAATTGGGGAGTGATAATGACATGGCGGACATAGTGAATCTGAAGGTGGAAGAGAAGGAACAAATAGATGGATTAGCGGAGCATTCAGGAAGTGGAGCACACCAAAACAAAAATTGATCAAGAGGGGAAAAAGAGTTATTAAAAATGGAATCTTGGGAGTCAGTGGAGAAAAGAAAAATAATATCCTGGTTTTGCAAGGTTGGATCGAGGTTGGATCCCTCGAAATAAGATGGAAATGACATTACAAGAGAAGACACAGACTGGCTTAATATACACAACGGAATATACTTGATGGCAAGAAAGGTGGAAGGACTTTTTAACCAAGCTAAGGAAACAATGAGATGGGGGGGAGAAACGGCGGCAAGAGGCAAATCAGAAGAACTAGACCATGGATATCGATTGTTTTGCAAAGGAAGAGAGATGATGGTTGAAGAGAGTTACCAACTAAGATTATAGTCTGATCATAAATCAAGTTAGAAATAGGTTAAGACAGAGGAATAATTGTTCATATAAAGTTTTAAAGTAAAATAATTTATTAGAACCTAGGTAATTGTATTAAGTATATTTAAATATAAAAAATGAATTGGAAAATCAACTGAAAGAACTGAATGTATGGAGTACAAGATGATTATATTTAACAGATAAATGGAGATATTAAAATTGAATATATCAATAGAATTTTAGTTAGTGATGCAAGGGACTTTTAAGACATGAATTTGGTATTTTATTTATGAGAAGTAAAGAATGAATTGTAAAATTGAAAATTGTGAAAGAACTGAAAAGGTATGAATAGAATATCTGATATTTTAGAAGAATGTGATAAATTGAGAATATGAGGATACACTGGAAATGATATAGATAAGATTGAAATATATAGAGAAATGCAACTTAGAATAATTATAAATTAAGAGAATCAGAGACTGTTGTTGGAATAGATAAAGGGGCATGAAATTTTAAATGGAATTTATAAAAGGGAAATTATTAATGTCAATTTATTTTCTGAAATGAGTTATATTAAGGTATTTCAAAAAGAAATTAAAAGTTTAAACAGTGATAGATATTAGGGAATAAATAATTATTAATGAGAATGAAACATGAATGTAATTAATTTGTGTTAACATAAATATTTTGATTTTGATTGCAAAATATTATAAGAAGGGATGTGAGTAATGATGAATCAGACTGATCTAAGTGATGTCTGGAAACAACTTTGTTAGCGCAATGAGAATGTGTAAAAGAGAAAAATAAAAAAATTATGAAAAAAGAGTACATGACAGTTTTAAAGCATATAAGTTCTTTAATATGCAACTATGCAACAGCATATGCAATTTATTCCCTTAGTTGCTTTTTGTGTACAGAAAAATGTAAAAAATGTGCTACTGCTTTGGGTCGTATATCTGTAAACCATACACTGGAATGATGTTGAAATATCAAGCAGAAGTAACTGATATAGATTAAGTATTTGGAGCACAAATTATTATGGACAAGCCAGTGGTTTTGATTTCTGCTTTATTTTCTCTTCTATTAACCCTGCAGGCCCAGAATAGCTGAATTATACTTCTCATAATTACATTTGGTTAGTATGTCAATAATATTTACATTTTTACATGAACCTGCAGTTATTTTCAAATCAAAATATTCTTCTTTTCAGCAACTTGCATCCAATCAGTATACTGGCTACAATTAGCAGGCCCCCTCCCAGTCTTCTCCCTAATTTACCTATCTATTTACTGTTGCTATTATTTAACATCCTTCCCACTAAGCCACTAAATACTGATTTATATTACGGCCATCCCTTTATAAACTGGCCTTCATTTGAAGATTTCCAGCTCCATTGGCAAGAAAAATATAAATTCATCACCACAGAAGAATCACACAATTTAAGAGATTTAAAACTTTTTAAACTAATATAGATTGCATGGCTGGCTAAAAGAAATTGAATAATAGTGATAGCCTTGGTGGCACAGTGGTTAAATGCAGCACTGCAGTCTCTGCTGATTTGTTTAGCAGGTTGTCAGATCAAATCCCCAGGCTCAAGGTTGACTCAGCCTTCCATTCTTTGTAAGGTCGGTGAAATGAGGACCCAGATTGTTGGAGGCAATAAGCTGACTCTGTAATTGCTTGGGGAATGTTTAAAGCTTTGATTGTAAGCCGCCCAGAGTCCTTCGGAAGTTGGGTGGCATAAAAATGTTATAATAATAATAATAATAATTATAATAATAATAATAATTTATATTTATATTTGCTATTAGAAATTCCAATTTTGACTACAGTATTTGTAATTTATATGCATATTTTAATTGCAATAACAGCTGTTTAAAATGTTTATCATCAGATTTACTAACCTTTCTGAATACTTTTGTCAGAGAAGATGGGGATATAAATCAAATACTGGGGTTTTTTTTCTTTTGCATTTTTTTCTCCTTCTGTTTAGTTATATAAAATCTCCCCTCCCCAAGGGGAATTCTAACATGAAACGTGCACTTCGGTTACTTTCAAATACTACTAGTCATTCAATTACTAAAAGTAACACACACAATTAATAACTTATGTGTTTTTTTAAATTCTCTGCTTCCAGATGTGAAACTTTTCATCTCTTGAACCCCACCCCCCCCACCCAACACACTTGTTTCAGCTAGAAATATTTTCAACAATACTCACATTAGCAATATCATTTTCAGTGGCTCGAAAAGGCAAACCTCTCATGTGAACGAAATGGCCACCATGGAAACCTGAACTTGCATCTCCTGCTCCACCATAGCCATGGCCTCCCATTCCTAAAAGCAAAACAAGTCCATGAAGGCATAACTGACTCTTGACTGAGGATATGTGCTGCCTCCTCTAAAAAAGTAAACTACAATTGCAGTACTGTAAGCGAGCTGATCAGTTCCTATACTAACAACAGAACTAGAGACAGTGCATACCATGTCTTGTATCCAACTGTTTATAAACAGATACTGAAAACATCAAAGCAATATCCCTATCTCTACCTGAGTCTATAATAGACAGCTGAACAACACGGTAACATTTTTTCTTACCTCTCCCATCTCTCATTCTGTCATCATAGCCATCATTTCCATAGGCATAATTGTTATAGCCACCATATTCATCAAAGCCACCATATCCTGTGAGATTTAAGAGGGGGACAGACTGTGAAGAGTCTTTAAACACCAAAAAGGATGTTAGCTTAGTGCATAGAACCAAACTGATTTGATATGAAATACAAACATTTCTATGTAGACATAACAGGCTCAAAGACATGCAAACAAATTTTCACTCATATTTAACATCTCATTTCAGATGCCTCTCCATTTTTTCAAGTCATATGGCTAGTATGAACAAAGTGAAAGATAGCCAAGTTTCAGACTTGATATATATTATTATTACTGTCATTTCTGTATTTCTTGACAAAATGTCAGGAACATGAAAATGACAAGAGCCTGTGGTCATTAGATACACATACCACCGTCATATCCACCATCTCCTCGATGGATTCTGTCATACATACTTCCACGCCCAGCTCCATAATAACCCCCTCTTCCTCCCATTGGTCTATCATATGGTCCAGGTCGCTGTCCCATCATTCTTCGGGGTGGATCATAGAATCCTCGGATTTCACTCCTACTACTTTTGAAGATCTCAATATATCTGAGTAAAAAAAGATTTACAATGTACAAATGTAAGAATACAGATATATAGCACTTGGAAAAAATACAATAACTGCACATTTAAAATTTTTTAAATCTAGATATAGCATTGAAGGCAAGTGAACACTTTTTTCTAGTGTCACTTTTAGGATTTAGGATATTAAATGCAAAAGCAAGCAGTTCTGTAATTTACTTTACTGACTAAAAATTCTAACTGCAAATTAAATACAGCAAATCTCTGAACCACACTCCCCCCCACAGCCCCAGTAAAAGTTCTTTTTGAAAAAATCTGGCTATTGTAGAACACCCTCCACAAAAAACAAGAAACAAAATGAACAAACAAACAAAACTAACCCAATTTTAGCAAGCTACATGGTATTATCAATCCCCCTCCCACCACATCTATTTTACTCCCAGTTATTTAGGGTGTTTTTGTTAAAAAAAATAGCCAGTTGATTTATGTACCCCAGCCCCCCAAAAGCAATTCTGACCCCCAACCCCCACAAAAGATTTACCATCCCAAACTCTCCATCCCCACCTGTGCCCTATTCTTTCCTTGTGTTTCCCCAGAGCTTTTTCTGCTATCTCCTTTGAAGCAAACTGCACGAAGGCCTCCCCTGTGCTTCTCCCCTGGTAGTCCAGCGTCACCCCCTGATTATGTGGACAAGTTTGTGGGTGCAATGAGTGCCACCACTTGCTTATTGGACCTGTGCCCTTTCTGGCTAGTTTCGGCTGGCAGAGAGGTGACACGCAGTTGGCTCAAGATGGTAATCAATGCTTCCTTGAG
>JANHGC010003130.1:135850-149791 GCA_027560395.1 Boaedon fuliginosus | reverse complement strand
AACATCGCCAAGATACTTCCAATTTTATTCAGAAAACCTGAATAACCAAAGACTCACACACACACACACACACACACACACACACACACACACACACACATTTACATTTTGGTCCTCCCACCTGCCCCTAGGGCCTAGGGTTTATCTATCTATATTAGCTGTGTTTTCAGCACAGCTGATTGGCTCTGCAGCCTGCCTCAGCTGTTTTTCAGCCTAGAGGCTACTGCAGGAAGTTTGTTTTAACGAATATCTATGCCAAAAGATGTGCCCAGCTGAAGAAGGGGAACTGTTATAAGTTTCGTTTTCTCAACTGTCAGAGATGATTTTGTTTCCTCAACTAACACCGTCACTATGGCAATAATCTGTCATGTGAGAGTGTTTGGCTTTTCACTCAGAGGATCCCTTCCTGCATCTGTGCAGAAGAGAACTCCACACCTTCTTTCTGTTCCTCTGATGGCTCCTGACGGGATCAGAAGCAAACCTACTAATGAGCTATGTAGACTTTATATCTTTATTTCAGTAAACTATTTTTTCTTAGCTTTGCGTCAAGTTTTATTTTCTTGGCAATGAATCAGGGAGATCCATCTCACTCTACAGCTATTTTGGCTGTGTGATAAGAGCACAATGTTTCCCAACCTGATGCTTGCCAATGGTATTGAAGTTCAAATTACAGCATTTATAGCTAGTATAAATTGGACTAGTGTTTCAATTTCAATATTCAAATCAGTCCTTGAAGCACAACTTCGCCTTTTCTTCCTTGCCTTCCTTAAGTCACTTTCTATGATAATTAAAATCTGTGTTAACTACGGTAATACTGTAGATTGTTCCAGTTATTTGTGATTAATAATCATAATGATAAGTTCACAGCCTATCTTCTCAACACTTCCAATTGCCAATAAGCTAGGATTTGATCCAGTAATTCAGCCTGTGCAGAGTTTCCATAAAATATTATAAGGAGATTGCATGCAGTTTTGGTTGCCACAATATAAAAATACGTTGAGACTCTAGAAAGAGTTCAGAGAAGAGCAACAAAGATTATTACAGGAGTACGGTCTAAAACATATGATGAACGGTTGCAAAAATTGGTTATGTTTAGTCTGATGAAGAGAAGGGCTACAGGTGACATGATAGCAGTTTTCAATATCTAAGGAACTGCCACAAAGAAAAGGGGGCTAACCTGTTCTCTAAAGCACCTGAAGGCAGGATAAGAAATAACAGATGGAAACTAATCAAAGAGAGATCCAACCTAGAAATATGGAGAAGTTTCCTGACAGAACAATTAATCAATAGCTTGCCTTGAGAAATTGCGGGTGCTCCATTGCTGGAAGTTTTTAAGAAGATATTGGACAGCCAAGATCTCCTGTTTGACCAGGGTTTGGACTAAGAGTCCTCCAAGGTCTCTTCTAACTCTGGTATTCTGCATTTGTTCAGAAATAGTATGGCTTGAAAACTGATTCAAACAATGGACAGTTAAATACAGTAAGATTTTTAGTTTGATTAGCCACAATACTGATTCAAACCGAAGAGTGGAGTTTAAACACTAGTTTGAAGCTTCACAAAAATCAACAGGTTTATGTCTTTACACATAACTATCATGACCAGCCACAGCTACAGTTCTCACTGAGAAAATAATATGGAACCTAGAAGCAGGTGTTTTTTTGATCGGATAGAAGGCAAATAAAGATAAACAGGAATATGTGAGTTATCTTGTGGGAACAAGGGCAGTGCCATTCATAAACAGGAAAAATGCTGCTGAAATTTGGAGATGCTCAGCCTTCTCTTCTTATTAACAAGCCTATTTAGGAAGCAGAATATAAAGAGTGGAATAACTGCGCCTAACAGGCTGGGCTCGACATCTGTCATTCTGCAGATCACTAATGTTCAGTTGAATCCTATTGTTTTCAGATTATTCGACTCCATTGTCATTGTGAAGATTTAATCAACTGTTTGCAATTACGTGATGTTTTGGAGTCATAACTGGAACAATTGACCCACAGTTTTAGATCAGCATACTGTGTTACAAAACTGAATGAAAACATGACTTGTGAACAAATGCTCAGTAATAATTGAATTACTCTGGAAATTATATTCTTTCACCTTAAACTTACATCACATTTTCAAATGGGAAAGAAAAAAGATGAAAAAAGCCTTATTAAGAAGACCAATATACGATGTGAAAGGACAAAATAATATTTTCTGTTTCTTATTTAGAAAATCATATGCCTTTTGCAGTCAATAACTATCTGTGACAAATAGTATTTATCTACTATTTGGAAAGCAGTCTGACAAATCTCTTTTTTATGCTTTTCTAATACCATAAAAGCATATTCCTTAAAACTATTGTCCAGCTATTCTTTGTAAGTAAAAATTCAACTTCTCTCTCTGCTGTGTTAAGCGAGTTGTGAGAATCTCCAGATGCTAATGTTTGTTTTGTTTTTTGCCTCTCTTGGGTCCTCTTGGGTTCACACATAATAGCCCCTTCTCCGACCCACCCCCTTCCCCCAGCACTTTATGGCAAGTGAGCAACCCAGCGATATGTCAGGAAAGCTTTTTGCTGAGCTGCAGAAGCTGATTCATTGGGGGGGGGGAAATAGACCTTTGCTTAGTTGTGGTGATTCTTAGTTGTGGGGTCAGGCCAGACGCTGCTCCAGATGGCAAGTTGTCAAGTCAGACAGGCCAGGCTTTGGGAGACTTTTCAAGAGACCCAGATTGCAATGTCAGGATTTTCCTGTACATGCGCATGTGCAGGCCGTTCCCAGAGCAGCAAGGTGGTGGGAGAGAAGCAGAGGGCCACCCACCCACCTGCTACAACCTGTTCAGTTCCTGCTGCTGCTTCTATAAAGACTTCCCTGACTTGTGACTTGGGCTCAGAGCCCAGGAGGAAGAGGCAACAGAGCTCTTTCATCTGCTGCTCTTTGCTTCAGGTCACCACGGATCTGAGATGATTGCTGTGGAAGATTGCTGTTAGAACTTTCTCCTACCTGGCCTTGCCTTCATAAGCAGTCCTTTGGGACATAAGTACACCAAAACTCTTTGAGATACGGTGAGCTTTTGGTACCCACTGTAATTTTCTTCCCATTTTAAGTTGAAACCTTTGAAGGTGAAGATGCTGCTTGCTTCTTTCCAAAGCGAGAGGAAATGAAGAAGACCAAGATCCAAGCCAATGTGGGGAGAACTCCAGATTTCACTCTTGGTTTGTCCAAAACAGGACCAACTTCATACCTATTGAATTATGTAATTTGGGGAAGATGATACTTTTTACAATAAATCCATCCTCTTGAAGTTGAGGGAAGCATTTTCTCTTAAAGACCGATTCTCTTAAAGACCTATTGCAAGCAGTTTTTTTTAATAGCTTCAGCATCCCCCATGAAACCCTGCAAACCAAACCCTAAGGAGACTCCCAGTGCAGATGCTGGCTTTCCCTGCAGCAGTGAGTCAGGCTGTGCAGCGAAAGGCAGCTCTGAACGGCTGGAGAACGCTGCCAAGCGCAGGCTGGCTGCCAATGCCAGGGAAAGGAGAAGAATGCAGGGGCTCAACATGGCCTTTGACCATCTGCGTAAAGTGGTCCCCCAGTGGGGACAAGACAAAAAGCTCTCCAAGTACGAGACTCTTCAGATGGCACTCAGTTACATCATGGCCCTGACAAGGATCCTAGCTGAAGCCGAGAGGTTCAGTGCACAGAAAGGCTGGATTAACTTTCATGAGGAGCATTTCCATGCTTGCACAGGTCAGAAGGCAGCTGCGGAGAGCGAGCCCTATGCTCCCAGACTTTTCCATTTCCAGCCTGATCACTTCTAAGTTTATCAACAAGATTGCTGTGGATCTGGGACAGGCTCATTTTCTCACTCTTGTAAAACTTGGCAACAAGAACTGAACAACCGCCTCAGGTAACCATCAGTTGTGGTACTCTTGATCTCATTTGATTTCATCTTTGGAATAAATTGATCTAATTCATCTGCTGCCTGTTGGGGGAGATAATTTTTCCCTTCCTAGTGGTTACCTGTGAAATATGTACAATATCTTCAGGCTGCATCATTTTGACCTTATGCAATTTTTTTGGTAGTTATACATGTCTGACCTACCATGTCTTCTGTTTTCACAATATGTCGAAGAACGCAAAGCAGGATTAATGGTAACAATAACAGCAACAACAAAATTAATCCAGTTTTATATATGGAATGGGCAAATTTGGTTACTGGAAAATGTAATTGAATTTTTAATCAGAATGTTTAGATATTCAAATCACCATTAATTCTTAAATTAATGTATTTTATTTTGTTTCCTCATTAATGGTATATTATACAACAGAAAATAGAAATGATATTCTTTAGTCCTCAAAGAAGTGACTTCCTTAAACTTTGTAAGTTTGTCCTTATAGGTTCTTCTAAACCAAACTGTGCAAGTTTCAGTTAATTACAACTCACAATTTCTCAGATTGTAAACCTAGAATGAAACTAATTTCAGTTATAGTCTTTAGAGTGTTTAAATATTCTGTATGCTGCTATGAAGTTTAATCAATGTTACATGACGATATAAGATGTTTGAGTGAAAATAAAATTTTACAATTTGTGATTCATAATAAGCTTGATTTTGTTTACATTGTTTTATTTCTCTAACAGTGTAAAAAGTTTTGTAAAGTATAAATAAACACATTTTTTCACATATAAAATGTCTATTATTAAAAGTGGTGGGCATCCTATTTTGGGATTTAGGTATGCTCTACCAGAGGAAAGGTTCTGTCCATTCCTTTAGGTGGATAACATACATAAAAATGGAATCCACTAATTTTTTTGGAGGCATTATGGTGTAAATGATTAAAGCCATGGACGAAGACTTGGGTGATACAGTACAAACTGAAATCCATCCTCATTCATGGAGCCTAACGAGGTGATTTTTAAATGATCACTCTTAATCTAACTCATAGGGCTGTTGTGGACAGATATTGCAGTAGACATCGGTGCATTCTCAGAGGAAAAGAGACTTAAATCTGAATTTAATTCTCATCAGGGATGTTTGAAGAGAGGATCAATCCTTTGCTTTATTGGCTGGCTGTAGCTCTATGATTAGGTCAATTGAATAACAAGCATTCCAGGGGGCCATTGAGGATTTTCAGGCAAGTCACTTCGGTCTTGTTGGTGATTAAAATAAGCATTTTTGTTAGTAGACAAGCTCAGTTTGGGGATTCTTTTCCCATGTCCCCTTAAAACCAATAACCACACGCCTTGCTGATTTCCATGGCCATCTGAACCAGCAAGAAATTGATTTCATGGATTTTAGCTTGTGCAGTGTGATGGGTATATTTCTGGCTGAAGGAATATGGGGAAAAAAAGACAGTTCTCTCTTGCCATCCACGGACATTACCAAAAGGCTAATTTTTTTTTAAATATTTTAAAAGGAAGAGAAGAAATTAGCAAAGTGGTAGAGCACACACATTTCAAAACCAGAGTGAGAATCCATTTCACTTGAAACATGATCATATCTGGCAATATGCCACTGGTTATGACCAACTTGTCACTTTATAGGAGGGGTGGGCAACTGTGGCACCTTTAAGACCTGTGGACGTCAACTCCCAGAATTCTTGAGCCAGCCATGCTGAGCGAGCCATGCTGGCTTAGGAATTCTGGGAGTTGAAGTCTACAGGTTGTAAAGTTGCCATAGTTCCCCACCCCTGCTTTATAGAATAGTTTGTCATGTGGGAGGACTTCAGTTTAGGCTCACCAAACCAACCAAATCAGTTTGAAGATTCAACGTAACTTGAATAAAGATGCAAATAACTACAGTGCACACTGGTCTCCCAGCTTGCTGAGCCGCAGAACCAAAGCTTATATACTCATTACAAAGACAAGACAAAGAGAGGCAGGCACAGGTAAATTACACATGATAGGGAATGCCTTTTATAAACCCATCTTTGTAACCTTCTTGTCACTTATCTCTTCCCACAAGGTCAGCATACTGCTATATCTTTGAGATCTGGTCAGTGAATATAAAATAGTGTGATTTCATGATCACAGCTTCCTATCTGATTTTTACCTTGTCACCACGCAGATCAATCCTGTTAGAGGAGATATTTGGATCTTATAGGTTTGTCCCTGGTAAGTAGCTCCTCCTCTTCCTGTCATTCTATTGCTACATACTCTATAGTATTTAACTGTCAAGATATTATGTGAGCTGACACTATGGTCAGCATATAAACAGATAGGAGGTCTGACAAATCCAACTTGCTATTAATGTCTTATTACAAGGATATTTTAGGCAATTCGCATAGATTGTATGTATGGGAAATATTATAGAATTGATAGCGAATGCAGCTCATGTTTGTTTGAGTGGTAACTTATTCCACCACTCTAGTCATGACAGCATCTAGGATTACAATAATTTACCCTGAGCTGGGAATGGACTAGATTAGAGGTTCCCAACCTTTTTGACCACAGGGACCACCAAATTCATAATTTAAAATCCCAGGGACCACCAGTATGAATCCAGTATTGAAGCCTAGCACCATTGCACCAGAGAGCCCCTTCCCCCTTACGGGTGAGGAAACGGCTGTTTTGGACCTGATTCCCAACATTGGGATTGGGCTGTAGTACTTATTTATTTATTTGATTGATACTCCGCCTCATTTCTGGTCAAAGGGAACTCAAGTACATGTATCCCTGGTATGCTGGTGAAAGTGTGCAGCGCTAAAATAGCAGAGCAGTTGGCACAGAGGGAACCTGCTGAGGCAGGCACAGTGGGAGAGCGTAGTGCTGCTGAACAACTGGATTGTGGAGGCATAGCTGATGGCATGTCTTTCGGTGAGGCTAGTCTCAGGGAGGAGTCTGCGAGACAGGAGAGAGGCCAAGAATGCTACACAGTTGATGGCTCACTAGGAAGATCCAGAGGGAGCAGATCCGGAGGGTGTGGCTGTGAGAAAAACGCTGAACTTTGTGATCATGTGGCTGCGATATGGATTCCTTCTGTTCTGCATCCCATCCTCCTCCCAGTCCCAAGGAGGAGGCTTGTATGGCGTCTTTTCTCGATTGGCTTCAAACCCACCCATGCCGGGATAATGGGTATAACTTCAGAAAGGACTCTGCTGTGTGTGGGGGCGAAGGTGGTGTTTGGAATGAGTTCTCCAATGTAGTGGCAGGCAAGGAGAGGCCATTAGATGAAGGCTTGCAACCTGTCTTCAGGAGGAAAACAACAGGCTCTAGACACACTGGACAGGGGGCAGGGCCCCTGGTGGACTCCCACACCACTGCCAAGGACTTTTGGGGTGTTCCAATAGGCCACAGCACTGTGTTAGCCTTTCAGGCTCCCTGGTTATCCCAGGGTTATCTCATGGTGGTGTTTGGCAGGAGCATAAGTGGATGGATGATGGAGAAGATAGCCACCTGACTGACCCTGGAGATACCATGTTGAACATCCTGAAGGAGAAATATGGACAGAGCAGATTCAAACAGGGACCATCTGATGCTGGGGCAGGTGATTATTATACTGGTGCTGGGAGGGGTGTGGCATGGGCACATCCTTCTTTGGACAGCATTATGGATGTGTACAAGGCACCTTTCTAGTAGGGGATCATGGACTTGGTTACCAGGGTGCGAGTCCGATTGGTTGGGGATTTAGTCGTTTGTATGACTCACCCAGTCACCCAATGGTTAAGGCACATTCATCTGTTCCACCCCAGTGGACCTTGTGGGGCCCTCCACCCATTCGTACATCATTTGATGGCAACCCGGACAGGGTGGCTCTCTTCCTGAGTCAGGCATTGAGCCATATGGACCATTACAGGGACCATTATGCATCGCAATGGGATATGGTAGTAGCCATAACAGCAACTCTCGAGGGTGAGGCTGCGGAGTGGGTAGCAGGGCTCTATAAACGTCATGCTCGGGAATTAGCATCATTAGGGCCATTTTTGGATGCTTTGCGTGCAAGATTTGAGGATCCCACATGGACTCAACAGACTGAATCTGATCTGATGTCATTGAAACAATGAGGCAGACTGGTAAGGGAATACATTAAAGACTTTCGTGCTTTGTCCAGCAAGGTACATTCATGGCTGGAGCAGCTCTTGGTGCATCGGTTCAGCAATGGGTTGGACAAAGAGTTACAACAAGCACGTCTTTACCGGGGGTTATCACAAGACTTAAATGACTGGTTCCAGGCGACCACTGAATTGGACGTTGGCTTATGTCAATTCCGAAAAACTGACTCGGGATCTAGCAACAGGAAGGGGGTGGATCATGATGATTATCTGCTGGGAATACCCGAGGTGGGGTTGTTCCCCCATCTGTTCATCCACCATTACAGTGTTTCCAATGTGGTACTGTGGGGCATCGCATTGTGCAACCGAATGCCAGCAACCAGGACCCAGTTATCTATGTCTAGACCCGGCAGGAGTGGGACTCCCAAGCACAACAAGTTGAAGAGAGTCACTGGCAACTCGATCTTGTAAAGCAGCACAGACCCTGACACAACAATAGGGGGATAATATGTCTATGCCACCCACCATGCCTCTGAGTCTAGTGGTGAAGCTTCAGAGAATAGTCACAGTGATAAAGACCCAATGGTGAACGATCCTGTTCTTCCGTTAACAATTACTATTAGTTTACAAAGAGTAAATACTAGTGAATGGGTTTCCTATGCTACTTTAATTGACATGGGGTGTACTCGTTGCATAGTAAGTAGTGATGGTTGAGGCATCCTATGACTATGAAAGTACCCATTTCCAAATAGCTTATGAATGAAGATTATAAGATAAGATAGGTTATTATATGTTCTCACAATAATCATTATTATAATAGTTTTTTCTTTTCTTTTCTAATTTCTTCTTTTAGTTTGTATTAAGGGGGTTAAAGTGCAGAGGTTGAATATTTGCTTATAGATAGTTGAAGTATGTTAGATTAAGATGGTTAAATGTATTATCCTGTATTCTACTCTGGGAAGTCTGGGGTGGGGTGGGGGGTGTGTCTTTAGAGTCAGCAATAGATAAAACCTAATAAAATTAAACAGTTAGATGGAAAAAGAAAAGATTGTCTAGTCATGTTTTTTGCTGGTTTCTGCCTTGGTTAACTGCTGCAACAGTAAATTTGCCTATTAATTTTATTTATTTAATTAGATTTATACCCCGCCTCTCTTCCCAAGTCAAGGGGAACTCGAGGCAGCTATTGTGTCAAGGCGGTTTCATGCTTTGAGTCAAACAGTAAAATCTATTTTTCCAGGTGAACATAGTAAAAAAATAAAGGGAGGGGTTATGTTGTCCTTCAAAGAGCTTTATAAAAATTGCAATAAAAAAGGAGTCATAAGAAATGCACTAACCAAGGGGAATTTTGGTATATCTGACTGATAATAATAAGACCTGGCTCTTCCAGCAGGCTCAGAACACATGACCCCCCCTGTATGAATGTGATTGTATGGCTGTTATTGGTATACGTGTGTTTTCATTATGAATTTTAGATAATTGTTTTTTATTTTTTTATTGTTAATATTTTTATTGTAACTTCTAATGCTTATTGTTTTTATATATTGTTGTACGCCGTCTTGTGTTCCCCTTGACCGGGGAAGAAAGGTGGGATATAAGTACAAATAATAAATAAATAAATAACATAGATAGAAGGATGTGATGTCTGACCCTAGAAAATCATTTCCTTTAGCTTGAAAAAAAAAGAAGGGTCTACAAATATCTGTCAAATCCCCAAAAGCCTGTGTCTAGCATTTGCCTGGGGCTCTGAGAGAGTGAGCTGGCTTCAAACTGACATTTAATGTCATCCAGACTTTGTAACACCAGCTTTTGGTCTGAAAGAACTCCAGAGTTAACAAGGAAAATACACAGACTATACTGTTTTTGACCAGAGTGAGAAAGAATTGTCAGCTAAGACTAGTGGTGGTATCCCTGCAGGAAAACATTTGCTCTTTAACCAGTATGCCACTACTAGTCTCTATACCCTTTGTTCATTTCTTGGCATCTCAAAGCCTGGTATATTGAGGATGTGCTGGGGTGTGGCAATAAGAACCTTTCAAACTTGCTTTTTATTCTCTCTAGGATATTTTTAGGTAGACTAACCTGAGCTGCATTTAACATTGGGTTAGTGTTTCAGTTTCACAATAAGTAAGCAGTGTTTCCATTTCATGGAATTGTGAAACCAAGGAGTCATTTTTCTGAACATTTTTTTGAAATCCAATAAATCCTTACACATTAAGCTTGGTGTATAAAGATAATATTTTCCCTTTAATTTCTCAAAAATGATTTTCCTTCTTGTTGAATTAAAATATTCTGAAACTTCATATCACAGAACCCTTTGTGCATAAAGGAGCTGGTGTGCAATCTGGGAGTCTTCGTGGATTCACGGTGGCAGCTGTGGCTAGGAAGACCTTCGCACAGCCCCCCTTTTGTGCCAAGGGTGTCCTTGTGCACCAGTTGTAATCGATCCCTGGATTGAGAGGAATAGAAATTCATGGTGGCCTTAGTTACGTGCTAGGCAAGTGGTAAAATAAATTGTCCCTTGCTCGCTCACAGTCTCTAATTTCCTTGCTCGCTCACAGTCTCTAATTTCTCCATTTGTTTAATGCTCCTTGCTCGCTCACAATCTCTAATTTCTCCATTTGTTTAATGATTTGGGATGCCGCTTTCTTAATTTCAGCTGCCACCATGAGCATTTCATCTATGCTGTTTAAAACTGAAGCACAATGGTCTCGTTTCATTTCTGCCTCTTTCGCCTCCATTTCAAGAAATTTTTAAAGGTATAGTGCCTTAATTTTAGTTCAAGTCAGCCTCCTGTTTCAGTAAAATTATTCTTTATCGTGTAGTCTCTTTTCTTTAAATTTGTTTTAGGTAGCTTTTTTAATATTGTCTTCAGTCCCTCTTAAGACAGGGGGGAGGGGCAGCCGGAACAGAAGTTTTACCTGTTCACGTTGCCTCCCTTTAAAGTTGCCACTTCCCTCTTCCTCACAACTGATCTTCCACAGCTTTAATTAGTTTGGGGTTTCCAGCATTTAAAAGTCTTGCCTCACCCAAATAGATGTCACCTGGATCCTTCTTCTTCTCCCTCCTGCTCTTTCTTTCTGTAAGGTCCTGCCCGACACTTTCCCTGGGATGTTTCCTGCTAAATGGCAGCCATTTCTGGTGCCATCCTGGTCCATCTTGGCTACGAGGCTTAGATGGGTGGGGAGAGAGCATGCGTGGCCCCCTCAACCCTCCTCACTATGCCCCTTCACTTCATCTTCCCTTTAGGGAGACTTTGACCCCTCTAGGGGCCCGAGGACCGGCAGGCGTGGGGCGAAACCGCGGAGCTCGTGTGTTTCGCACCCACCAGCGCAGGAAGTCAAACCGGAACCCAGAGATTCTATTTCAGTCCAATGCCAAGTGGTCCTCACAGATCCAGCACCTCCTTAGTAAGGCCAAGATATCTACACAAGCTCTCCTCCGCTTCTTCCATACAGAAGGTGCCCACTACATCCCCTCTGTATTAAAAGTATACAGAGCAAAGGTAATAGCTGCCATCACTTATGGCTCACCCTCTGGGCCCAAACTAACATCTCCCAACTCGAATCAGCCCAAAGTCAGTTCTTATGATGCTTAATGAGAATTCCCTCCTGTGTGAGTAATGCTGCAATCCATCTGGAACTAAGTATATCATCTTTAGCTACTGCCCTATGGAAACATGTAGTTGGCTATTGGCTGGCCTTGATTACTACTTAGGACAATGTTTATGGCAAGATGAATTTCCCAGTCCATGGGCCTGTAATGTACATGTAAAACTCATTAATATAGGCATTTCTCCTACTGAAACACTTACATACGATCATGATGTTGCCAAATTGCTAATATTTCAGCCCCCTTTTTGTCCCCTTGGTGCACCCTCCAGGCTATCACACTTCCCTACTTTCCTTTAAATATAGATTGGCATTTTTAAAGGTGCGTTTTAATGTGATTCCCTTGAAAGTCTTAGGAGATTCTTGGGAGGTTCAACTCCGCCCCATTGCTTATGGGATGACCATTCCCTGGAAACAATAGCCCACATTATCCTTATATGTCCCTATTATAGGGACATAAGACAGGACCTAATTCTCTCCATATGCCAGAGACTCCCTGGATTGCCTGAGAAATTTCTTATTAGATTCCTACTCCAGGACACTGATCCTATAATTATATCCATAGTGGCAAAAATTCCTTGCATCAATGATGACTTTTAAGAGTTGAAGGGAGAGACCAACTGGGCCTAATAAATGGTGACATCTGTATTGGTTGTTTTATGGGTGACATGTTTAATGTCCTAATGGTGTTATTTTTTTTATTTATTTATTAGATTTATATCCCGCCTCTTTTCACCCATTATATGAACTTTGAGTTGCAATAAAGAATATTATTATAAAGCCCTGATCTTCTCTGTTGCTAATATTTGTCCCTTTCTGTAGGACCTCTACATCCATCTTATCAAGACGTTTTTGTGTGTAGTGTAGTCTTTTTTCTTAACTTCATAAGCCTGGGTATTACTCGTTTCAAAGAGTCCTGCATTCCTCTGTATCTTTTGCTATAGAATGATACTTTCTGCCATTTTTTTCTCATTATCTCACTCTGCAGCTCACTGGCTGAAGTAGAACAATTCATTTGACAGGCTCTGTGCTGCACTGTGTATTCCCTTTTGCCTTGCTAAGGAGCCTTGTAAAAACAAATTTCTTAGAAAGGTGAAAACAGATCCATGCAAGAGCTATCCTGAAAAGAGCATTGGTCACTTTTCTCTGAGTAATAAATACATAACTTCTCCTCAACTTAAAAGCATAACAAATGGTGTTAAAACAAAATTAGAAAGAAAAACGCTACTGGAGGTCAAGCACAGCAGTATGTTTCATAAATATCAGAAATTACATTAAAACTTTTGAATAGCTAGCCAAAATGAACAGTTCTAGTCTCTTGCTGGTTTATAATCTTATTCTGCAGTCTGTGTCATTGCTATTTGTTGGATGCAGTGGTGACAAGAAAGAGTCACACCTACTCAAGAAGTACAAAAAGCCATAAATTTAAAAAGGAATTAGTTGTGTATCTACAAAGAGTGTATAGATGGATCAGTACAAATCCATTTTGGATTAGTGTCCAGACTAGGGTATGTTTTATTCAATTTTTTCTATGCATTTCTTTTAATATCAGTTTGTTTTTTGTGTCTTTCCTCTGAAACATAAAACATTTGCACAAAATAGTCTGTTTCAATGTACATTTCCACATAATTAAAATACAAAGTATTTAAGTATTTAATTAGTGTTATTTATATTAAAATATGAAGTATTTAAGTATTTAATTAGTGTTATATACTAATTAATGTATATGTTAAAGGACATTTCTCACATGAATGTTTTTTAAATAAAACTACCTTGATTATACTCTTGTAAAGGTAATATATCCTCACGCCCCCACCCAAAATTGTTTCTGATACATATTTCATAGGCCAGTTTTTGTCCACTGAATGGCAGGTGACAGAAAAATCCATTGCTACCATTCATACCACAGTGAATCCAGCCCATATGAATTGGGCAACCTAACTGACATTGAAACAGGCCATTATACAGTCTAAGAACTTTAAGGCTTCCATGACGCAAGAGGCAGCACATTCAATTGATAGCTAAAAGAACCCCCAAGTGTAACAAAACACCCTGTCCTAATCCAAAGAGGGGCCTTCGCACAGGTTCGCCTGTTGCGCCAGTTGTGACCTTTTCTGGACCGAGGAGCTTTACACACGGTTGCTCATGCCCTTTTCACCTCTCGTTTGGATTACTGCAATGCGCTCTACATGGGGCTGCCCCTGAAGACACTCGGAGACTTCAGCTGGTACAGAATGTGGCCGCGCGAGTGATTATGGGAGCACCTAGGTGCACCCATATAACACCTATCCTCCGCAAGCTACATTGGTTGCCAGTGGTCTTCCGGGTGCAATTCAAGGTGCTAGTAACAACTTATAAAGCCCT
>JANHGC010003130.1:66632-77465 GCA_027560395.1 Boaedon fuliginosus | reverse complement strand
GGACTAAGACCTGCCTCCCTCACCTCAGTAGACTCTGCCCAGCCGGAGTCCAAGCCCGACCGAATCTGAGCGACTTTGTCTGCAAGGAACTGAACAAATTCCTCGGCTCTACCCTGCAAGGGCTCCACCGCCTCCTCAGATCTTAAGAGGGAGCGTGTCACCCTAAACAGCAATTAAGATTTTTTTCTGAGATACCTTTATTTGTATCATAAGAGTTCTTCCCTCTTGATCTGCATATATTAATTTTGGACTTAAATATTTCTTACAGTAAATTGCTATACCTCTCTTCTTTTGTTGTGCTGAGGTGTTGAAAAATTCTCCTAATTTGCGGTATTTTAAGATATCGTTATTTTTCTTTTTTATAAGGGTTTATTGGATGCATATTATGTCTACAGCTAACTTGTGTACTTTAGCCCGTGTTAATTTCCTCTTCTTTGGTGCATTTAATCCATTGACATTTAGGGAGAGTAATGAGGTTTCTTCTTCCATTTTAGTTTATTTGTAGTTTGGGTTGGTGTTTCTCGTTTGTCTTTGCCCTCTCTGTTCCTTTATTTGTAAGGTCTCTCCTTCTTCTCTGCCTTTTGCCTCTCTCTACCTGTCTTACCTGTCCTGTCCCTCTCTTACCTACCTGTCTTACCTACCTGTCCCTCTCTTAACAAGTCTTCCTGACTTCCACTTTCTATTTCCAATTTGCTGCCACTTTCTCGTTCAGTAGACATTTTAAAATGTAGTTTCTTAAATTCCTACGCTTCTCTTAAGTTTTCAATCCTGATTTTTTTCCCCTGCCAATTTAACATGATACCTCCAGTATCAGCCATCTATACGGAATCTTGTATCTTCTTAACTGGACTGTCAGGAAGTTGTATTTGATTCTCTGTTCTCTCACTTTTCTTGTGATCTGGCATAAAACTATTATTTCTTTTCCTTCATACATAATCGTGTCCTCCCTTGCTCTTCTGTAAATCTCCTCTCTAGTCAACTTTCTACAAAACCTTACGTGGACTTCTTTTGGGAGATTGTATCTGCACGCGTAATTTGTATGGATTCTACATGTCTCATCAATTTCTCAAATTATCCTTTGTTTATCTCTTTGCATAATTTCTGCTAGGATCTCCGCCATTACTTCACCTAGTTTTTCCTCTTTTTCTTTGCTTATATTCTGAAACCTAAGAAAAAATGATGCCCTATCCATTTCTAAATGTATTATTTCTTCTTCTATAATTTTATTGAAATTGATTTGCCATTGTTCTGATTGTTCCATCTTTCCTTCTATCTTTTCAGTTTTATCTTCCACTAGTTGGATCTTCTTTTCATTCTTGACTATTGTTTGTTGCAGGCTTCCAATCTTCTCTCCCATTCTTTTCATCTCACATTGTATATTCTCCGTTCTATTTTTCAGGTCTTCCATATTTTTTGTCATTGTCTCTTGCATATTCAGTTTCAAATTTTGGATTGATTGCAGTGACGGTCTCTCCCCCATACTTTCAATAGTTATTTGACCTGGAATCTGAGAGAGTTTTGCACTGGACTTCCACTAAGTCCTAGAGTCTTCTTTCCTGCCTTTGTTATTGTCGACGATGATGTAAACATTTCCTCCCTACCTCCCAAATTCTTTCACCTCTTACTCCCTCCTACCTAAACTCTAGATTTATTTCTCTTTAATTAATTTACATTTTGTGTCAAATTTGTATCAAAATATTATACCAATCTTCTAATTTGTTAATTCTCTTAGTTCATCTATACTATACAGTAAGTACACTACTATTTCTCTATTAAATTCCTATTTTCCCCTTACAATATATTAAACATTAAATTAATGTTCTTCAAACTATATACAATTCATTAATTCTTCGTCAACCTATAATCAATCGTCTTCCTAATTCATTTCGCAATATTTATCTCAATATATAAGTAATATAGGACTATCTTCTATATACTAATATAGGACTATCTTCTATATATTAATTTAACAATTAAACAAATTATCGAATTAAGAGTTTAACAATTACTTATTTACTTACTATTTGCTCTTAGTATTTAACCTTGTTCTTAAAAGTTAAAAATATGAATTTGACAAAAAGGAATATAAGATAATATTGATTTGATAAGTGTCAATAATTTCACCCACCCCTTTACCTTTGTTATATAGTGTAATTCCCATTTTCACCACTGTGTGTCACCCTTTCTTTTCTATTCTTGGAGTCTTCAGCTTTCTCCTTATATGTCTATTCTTTATTGAGGCTTCCTTGCTCCTATTTCCCTCCTTCCCACTTCTCTCTTTCCCTCTCTCTTTTCCCCTCATCTCTTTCTTCTTCTCTTCACTCTCCCTTTATCTCTTCTTCTCTCCTTTCCTCACTTCCCCCTACTTTTTTCTACTTTTTTCTTCTTTCTATCAACTTTCTTTGCTAAATACTTTCTCCCTGAATGTGTTCCTTTCCACCTGATCTAGCTCGTTATGTCCTCTGGTCTTTACACTCCGTCAATCTCAGTCAATCTCCACAATCCTCACACATCTCCACTCCATTCCTCTTGCAATCGCTCGGCTCCGGTCTGTTCCCACATCACACTTCCTGCTCTGTATTCCTTCTTCCTCAGCTCCGGTCGAATCCATTTCCCTCCGTTCCTTCACGCTCATCTCCTCTGATCAGCCCCACGTTCCGTTTCCTACTCCATAGATCTTTCCACCTCAGCTCCGCTCCCCTCACAATCACTAGCCCCCCATCTATTCCATGCTCCGCTCCCCACCTCATAGACTTTTTACCTCGGCTCCACTCCTCTCACAATCAATCTCCTCACGTCTTCGCTCCAGTCCTCTCGCCATCGCACACCTCCGATCTATTCCCACGTTTCACTGTCGCCTCCAGTTTCATCTTGTTTGCACCCCTCGCTCGTTCCACTCCGCTTCCTTTCACAGTTCTGCTCTGCCATGCTATTCCTGGCTCCACTCACCTCCAGTTTTAATCCAACACATTTCAGCTTCATTTCCTCAATAATCACCTCCTCAAAAGCGCTCCACGTATTTCCACTCAATCCCACTTCAATGCTATTTCCTTTCAATCGGTTACAAGTCTATTTATTACTCCACCAAACATTTTCCCCTCTCTTCTCAACAGTTTCTATTTCAGTCCCCTTGTGTATTAGGGATCCCCGATCTTTCACTTATCCAACCTTTGCTCAGTTTTCTCCGATTGCCCTCTTCTTTCTTCGCACAGTCCCGCCAGTTCTTTCACCCTACCTCGCTTGTCCGCAAAGCCGGATCTTCTGATCTTAACAATTTTTTTTATTATTTTGCCTATGGCACTTATATCTTGTTGATATACTATTGTTTATTGTTCTGAATAATTTAGAAATTCATTTTTTTCCTAAGAAGGGTCCAACTCAGAAAGTAAGCTCAGAAAAGTTAATAACTCTTGGACCATATGCAAACATTACAATATCATCTAGATATTTTAACTACAATTCCTACTGCTATCAGCCATTTTTGCTAATCAAGAGAAGGGCAGCCTTGAACATAAGGGAGGCTCTAAGTTCCTACTTTAAGGCTAAAGCAATGGTGGACGATTTATCAACAGTTATTCAATTTCATTGAGATTTTTGAATTTAGTAGTACTGTATGACAAAAATTACAAGTTGTTGAAATAAAGCTACTTTTCACTCCATACACTGATTGTGAGTATGTTGGCAATATCTGCTTAATCCCTTTTGGAACCAAGATAGTTTATAAGAGGAGTGCTTGAAGGCAATTTCTATATCCTTTTGTGATCTGGGCTATGCATCAATTTCTATTGTAAGTGAATTCCTAACTGATAAAATAAATACCCATATATTGCCTGCTTTTTAAGCATTAGTTGATTTCCCTGTTTATCCCCTATGTTTACACATGTGCTTACATATTATCTTAAGATAATTTCAGATAAAATAAATTTAATAAGTTAAAGACAGTAGCAATTTTACTTCCCTCTCAATAATACAGATAAATAAATGCTGTAGGACAGCCATATGCATATTTAAGAATAAATCCATAAACTATAGATTTAATGAGCAAAATGCAACATCTTTATATTAGAATAGATTTCAGTCTATAACCCTGCATAACAAAATATATTTATCCAACTACTTAATATATTTTAAAATAAATCTTGCAGCTTGGCAGAGTAGGGTAGAGTATGTTGTTAGGCTTAGGAGAGACTGGGAAAAATGCTCTTTTAAGCTTTCCCATCTTCATCCATCTTTTCCTGTTTCCTATAACAGTAGACAGGGAAACAAAATAAATGAATTGCTCTGCCTTCCTGCCTTCCTTCCCTTCCTCCCTCTGGTGTAATGATTGGGGGAGGGGGTTATTTTTTTAAATAAATTAATGGACACGGTCTTGTTCTCTTCCTTTTTTCTGTTCTCTCTCCCACCTCATTTCTTTGTCTGTCATTAGCTGGCAACCATGGAGCCATGCTTTGGGGGGAAAACACAGACTGGAAAGATCTTCAATGGGAGTCAAAAAATCAAGATGGTATCCCAAATCCATTGGAAATGGGTATCTTACAAATTCAAACAAACAAAGAAAACTTCATGATCAAAGGTTGGCAACTGTGACAACACAAAAAGATGTAGAGTTTTGATCATAAAATCACAGCAACCGTTTTGGTGTTTTTGACACCCCCAGATATCCCTCTACTGTAGCATGAAGCTGCTGTCTTACCCTTAATCTTCTTTTCAACAGATCTCCTTGGGATCTCCACCTGTAAAATTTCTGTAAAATGTTTTATTCTTTTGTTAACTCTCTTTCCCCCATTTTCTTTTGGGGACTTTCTTGGTAAGAGGATCCTGGATCTCTACCCAATATTCTTTTATCTTACTAATGCAGTGTATTATAATACACTTGGAAAATAATTAAGTCAATGTGATTAGATACCTGGAGTAATTTGTGATTAACAGAAAATATGTTTGTGGCATCTAACAACTTTTCTAGTAATAGGTTCCATCAATGGATAAATTTACCTTATGCATAACCAAATTTCAGTCCACACATTTTATTATAGCATTGCCCACAACCTGGTATCTTCCAGATGGAATGTTAATTTTACCAGAATTCTCAACCAATATTTCTATTGGGAATCAAAACATCTGGAAAATGCCATGTTGGGAAAGACTATGACAACTGTCCAACAACTGTCAAGAAGTTGTTCTCAAACCTGACATTGTATCACAAGGATTACAACTGGGATGCCATATATACAATGCAAATATTTCACACTCTCTCCACCACTGAGTATATACCTTCCCCAGCATGCCAGAAGATGATGCAATGACTAAGAGTGCTAATGTTTAAAGTATATCATATTTAATGTTTAATTAGAAATAATTTTTGGTTTCTAGTTACATTACACATTGCAAGAATGCAGTCTTGTCACAGAAAAGAAGCATAGTTTTTAGAAAGCCATTAAATTTAGAGACCTATATTGTCCATTTTTGAAACAGAAGTTCTATCACTCATTGAATGTATCTGTTGTCAAACAGCACAGTTATTTTCTTCCTGAATGTCACTCCATCAACTTGTTTATGAGGCATCAAGAGGATTAATTTTTTACTAAATTACTAAAAATTGCCATAATTAACAGGGTATATATTTTCTACTAAATGTTAGCAACTGGGTGTATATTGTAGATATGCACAAGGAAAACCATGACCTTTGAGGATTTATGGTGTAATTGGTTTTTTTTTTTTGAGAATTTAATGTGAAAATTCAATAATAACATCACAGGATCCCTTTCCAAGAATTGCAGTGTTCCCGGTGCTTTACTAAAAATCTGGCTTTTCTCTCTTAAGATAAGAGTAGAAGGAGCAATGGCAAAAAATGGGAGAATTGGAAATATTATACAATAATTTGTGCTTAGGTAACTCTTCCTTTTAATAATCCCAAAAGGAGTAAGTATTGAAACAGAACTGTCTACGGGCAATGGTGGGGTCCTAGTAGAGAACTGACCAAATACTGAGGGTACTTAACTATAGTCACCCATTCCATAAAGACTTATTTTCAGTACATAAATAAAATAGGGACATGTTTACCTGATTTCAGGTGTTGGTATTCCTACTACAATGCAGTCCAACTGCACTTTGGTTCCTTCAGAGACCTCTCTACTTTTCAGTTTTTGAGTGAAATGTGGTGGTTGACTTATTGGCTCTTCAGTATAAAAAGGTGCAGCTGATGTCTCTTTGGTTAATTCTGGATTTTCTAATGTATGGAACACTTCCACATCTGCCTGTTGAGGACAAGCTAGGTTTTCCAGTGAAGGCTGAATTTGATCTGACTCTTGAGATATTGGAATACAAGGCCTTTCCCTGTTTTCAGATAAATTGTCTTGGTTGGCCTTGTGTTTAGATTCAAGTTTGCTCCTGTAGTTTTTGCATGTCTTGGGCCTGATTCTTTTTGAACTGTGTGCTTTGAAAAGAGAAGAAAGCTCCTCAATAAAATCAGCAGCCTTGTTGAGCAACTCTTTCTTTGATTCTGTTTCTGACCCAAATGGCTGCTTCTTCAGATGGTTGCCTGAGGTTGGTAAGGCTGTAGATTGACACTGCTGCTTGTTTGAAATAATATTTTCAGAGTTTTTCAACTCAGAGGGTAAGAACACATGGATCTGCTGTTCTTCTTCTTGGCTGTTCTCAGGAGGCTCTTGATTGATAGCTCGTCTGGCCAAATTCACACTCTCATCTAGCTCTTCTTGGCTCAAAAAGGCAGAAAGATCTGGAAGTTCATCCTGGCTAGTTACCTCATCAGAAGCCCTGGAGGTACTCCCAGAATGCAGAGAAGATTCTGATCTACTCTTTTCACTATTACCTTGATGGCTGTTTTCAGCTAAATAGCTCTCTCTCAGAAGTTGAGTTATTGATGTTGAAGATTCAGAAGTATTGTCTTGCATGCTGTTAACGAAGAGTACAAATAGGACCATAACCTCATAATATACGTAATTTTTTAATACTTAGTTAAAGAAATGAACAGAGGTGTTTTTACTGTTGAGTTCCCCAACCTAGAACTTTACAGAGGTGTACTGTAGCTTTCCCCAACCAACAACTTTGATCACCTCCCCCTCGAGAATTAAATATATCCAACAATCTGGAGCTATCAGGCTGACGAAACTGTTCTACTAGAATTGATCAACAGATACTGTATATAATCCCTCTTTTGCTCCAGTTTTAATTGTGATCTGATATGGCTAGCATCTCTATTGGTTGGAAGTACTCTAAGTTAAAGACTTAAAGTAAATTTTGCTGCACAAAGTGGTATTCTCAACCATTTTATATTAGAATATGTCCCATTGTAAATGAACCTTATCTATTTATTTGTTTATTTGTTTGTTTGTTTGTTTGTTTGTTTATTTATTTATTTATTTATTTATTTATTTATTTATTTATTTATACCCCGCCTCACTCGAGGCAGCTAACAACAGATTAAAACAGTCAGTTACAATATAAAATCCCCCCCCCAAAATCCATCCTTCCCACTCATTCAACACTTTCAAACATGGGTGGGGGGGACATCAATTCCAGGCCTTCCGCCATAGCCAGGTCTTCATAGCGTTGCGGAAGGCCAATCCTTCATCCATCTAGTCCTGTATTCTTTGCTTGGAGTTATTATACCTCAGAAAGAGGCATTTATTTGTCCTACATCTGATATTCTTTTAAGCTGAAAGATGGGCTTGATTTACTGTATGTATAATAATACTATTATGCCCTCCCAAATTAAGATTCTGCAGTAACCATATGACCAATCCTAGCAGCAAGTGTTCATACTTGAATACATATATGTCATACAAATATCTTTTTATAAACAGATGCTCATAATCAAAAAGATGTAGCTGGAATTCAGTATTTGCCAAGCCTTGATGACAGTTTGATGGGGATGAGAACTTCCGGAAAAATTACCCAGGAATTGATTGGTTGATCATCCCTGCTTTTATAAGAAGATCTGAAATCCCTGAACATTAGAATGTTCTTTGTCTGAAGAAGTTTTCTCAATGGAATTGTGTCCTATCATCTCTTTCATTGATTTCTACGTGAGTAGTTAATTTTTCAGTATATTTTGGCTCTCACTGTATCTCAAAATTGTATATATTTGAAGTTGAGGTAGAAAATGTCAGGAAGGCCTGATTTTGAATAAATATGGTTCAGTCAAGATTGGATGAATCTTGGGGAACAACACCATTTTAGCACTGAGTCTTATTTCCAGAATTGAAATGAGATAATGTCTTATGCTACTTAATGGGTTCTGGAGAGATTGTGAAGCACACACAGCTCAGTTCACTCCTACTCATCAACACAGGCTGTTCCTGGTGACCTCTTCACTGTATCTAATCTTAGGGTGAACAGTGGATGACTCCACACTCAGCACTGACATTTAAGGACACTGCTTAACTTAGATTACTTAAATTACTTACTGATTTTGGGCAAACACATATACCTCTGTTTAATACAGAGTTGGCACCAGGCGTCACTTGAGTTTTTACCATAATTTCCAGCTGGAGATATAACTATTATATGTAACTATTTGTCTTAAATAGTTAATTTTCATTTTTAGCAATGTTTACTTTGTTGCTCTCATGACCGTATTATTTGGTGAAACTGATGTAGCATAGTCAAAATATGTGCACAGAGGCCCAAATATGTACAGAACAGAGACTATGATGTTTTCAAGGGTATCTATGGGGAAAGGTGAAAAAAAGGCAACATGGTAGACATAACTCATATGATTGGAAACACATGTAAAAAAGGACAGGACTTTGATCACACCATCTTGCCTTTTTTGACCCTTTTCCTGATGCTACTCCTTGATGTTTCTCAATAAATCACCATTAAAATACCACTGCCAATTTCCAGTCAAAATCTGGAAATTTTCCTACAGTGTTCTGCCATTTCTTCAAGCAAAACCATGTCCACAATTATCAGAACCTGACCTCATTTACTAGACACTTTTGGCTTGGGATGATGAGACCACTTATTTTTATGGAAAGCAAGAAGCAGTTTGGACACGTGGGATACAAGAAGACAAAAAGATTCCCTCATGTGAAGCTTGAAACAAATACATGGACACCATCAAGGATGGTGATGGTCTCTTTTTCAGAAGCATGTTTTTTAATTTCTCAGTCTATGCTCCAGCCCTGCAACTCCCTCGTGGTCATATCTGTAACTTGTCTCTCCTTGCTTAGCTTGCAAACCTAGTACAGGTCATTGGCCAGGTGCCACATCAGCTAAGCTTGGAAAATGGGAAAAAAGGTCACAAGTGCAATGGATAAAATTTTCTTAAGTAAAAGCAAGCACAGCTGACCTGATATTTGTTAAAAAAGCAAACAATAAAAGTTAAGATTCACCTAAGAGAGGTGAAGATCTGTTCTGTTTTAGTGATGAAAGTTCAAACCAAATCAAATAATTTATTACAGATCAGTGATCTAGGCTAAATAAGGCTTATTAAATAAACTTATAGAATAAACTTATAAAATAGAACATGAATAGAATCAGGCATACAGGATGAAAAATATATTGTACAGTCATGCTTGCCCTATCTTGCTATCAGCAATATTCAAGCTATGAAAATAAAATTTGCAAGAATCGCCTTGTAGTCCTTATGCATTAATAAAAAAATGAACATAAAAATGAAAGTGAGGTTAGACGAGGCATTAGTAGCTCTTTACATACAGTATACGGTATCTTGACAGAGGTGGCAGCACTACTGAATAATGTTTTTCAACATTACTACAAGTAGTCTTGACTTACAAATTACAATTCAGACCAGAATTTCTGTTGCTGAGCAAGATGATTGTTAAATGATTTGTGGCCAATTTTACAACCTTTTTTGCCACAGTTAAACAAATCATTGCAGTTATTAAGTGAATCATATAGTCGTTAAATGAAGGCTTACATCAGTGACTTTGCTTTTTGGAAGCTGACTGGGAAGGTTCCAAAAGGTGATCACATGATCATGGGATGCTGCAATGGTTGCTTCAATGGCTGTGTGAGGACTGGTTGCCAAGTGACCCAATTTTGATCATATGACCATTGGGATACTGTGATGGCTTTATAAGAGTGAGGATTGTTGTATTTTTCAGTGCTTCTGTAGCTTTGAACAGTCACTAAACAAATGGTTGTAAGCTGAGCACCTGTAACTTTACAAGAGCAGAGCCTTAATGCATATGGAAGTTTCCACAATTTTACAAAATAATGTGGCTGCCAACATTTATTATTGTAAGTTGATCTAGATTTATGCATTTCTATAGTCCAATTGTACCCTCGATGAGAGTTTATTGTGCTCTGTTTGTAATTCTCTACAAAGATCCTTAGTTTAAGCGCCACCATTTCCTGATGTTGTCCCATGGGCTTTGGGAAAAAACAGTCTCTGGGGCGGAGCTGTGACCCCAGTGGGATGGTTGCATTTTCCACTGGGCTCTGTGGAAAAGCGTGAAATCTGACCCATTCGGGGGTCCTATGGGACCAAATTTTGCCCTGGGGGGGTGGAAGAAAGAGGGGTACACTTGGGGAGTCAAACCCTTTACCGGCAGCGCAGAAAAGTGGTTTTTCAAGCTACTAAAAGCTGGGAGCAGCTCCGGAGAAGAGAGTGAAAATGAAAGTGTTACATCAGCTTCGTGATTGACAGGTGAGAATTTGAAGCTGAATTGCTAAAACCAACTATCAGACTGTTTCTGGGTGGCAAAAGAGTTCTCCAGTTTAGAAAGAGAAAGTTATTTGAGCCAGTAATTGCAACAAAGATGGCGAGTGAAAGTGAAGGCTACTTAGTATCAGCTGTAAATAGGCTGTGATACTGAAGACTTTAAATATCGGATTTTACTGAGG
>JANHGC010003130.1:24968-39246 GCA_027560395.1 Boaedon fuliginosus | reverse complement strand
GGGATCCGTAAGAGGCCAACTCTGTGGGATCTGACGGGGCACTGGGAGGCATAAGGTGGAAGGAGGCAGTCTCGAAGGTAACCCGGTCCTAAGCCATGAAGGGCTTTAAAGATCATCACTAACACATTGAATTGCACCTGGAAGCATATTGGAAGTCAGTGCAGCTCGTAGAGGAGTGGTGTTATACGGGTGCACCGAGGTACACCCTTAATCACTCGTGCGGCCGCATTCTGGACCAATTAAAGCTTCTGAATGCTCTTCAAGGGTACCGCATGTAGAGCGCATTACAGTAATCTAATCTAGAGGTGATGCGGGCATGAGTGACAGTAAGGAGCGCCTCCTAGTCCAGGAAGGGACGCAACTGGTGCATCAGACCAACCTGTGCAAAGGTACCCCTGGCCACAGCCGCCAGATGTTGGTCCAATTGCAGCTGCGGATCCAGGAGAACTCCCAAATTGCGCACCCATTCTGAGGGGGCCAATCTCCCCTCCCCCAGAGACAATACTGGACAATCAACTAGACCTCATGGGGGCAGCATCCAAAGCCACTTAGTCTTGTTTATTTAGCTTATTGGTCCTTATCCAGATCCTCACGGCTTGTAGTTAAAACAATACAAACGTATATATCCATGTATATTTTTGGTGTGTGTAGTCACACATACATAAACATAGATTAAATCATAAACAATTGCCATTTAAAGACCAGCTGTTTCTAAAGAAGACTGAATGTCAAGCATAGCTTCTGAGAAAGCACATTTCCCAGATTGGTCTCAGTGCAGAAAAGGGTTTTCTTGACCATGCTAGATAAATAAGCTTTGGAGTAAAGGAACTTTAGAAGGCTTTGCCTAGAGATTAGTGCCCAAGCGGTTTCATTATGGCAGAGGTGATCCCTCTTATAATCAATGCTAAACTGTTTATGGCTTTAAAAGTTAATAATGGAAAACATTTGGCTATTCTGAACATATAGGCATTTCCCTATGCAATTATTTTCAGAGCTTTAACACCAGTCCCCCAAAATTGAATTACATAATTTGAAAATCCTTGAAAAGCATTATTCAAGCTCTAGTTTAACTTAATTTGTGATGACTGCCATATGTTTTTATGTTATATTGTTTTTGTTATATTCTTTTTGTTTATGTTTAGTTAATATATGTATATAATAAAAAGTTGTAGAATCTAACTTTATGAGTTACTAAACTGGTTTAGGCTCAGTGTTAAATAGCTTTATCAGTGTTCTGTTTGTGGTTTCCTATATTATATTTGAATTCTCTGGGCTTTTTTTTTTTTTGAAGCAGAACAATTAATGCTATATTGTTCTAGATGTATTCTAGAACAATATAGATGTGAAAGATAAAATGCAGTTAAATAAATTACTCTCTGGCTTGATCATGCCTAGGTTTTCTGACATATCCTCTAAACCAATTTATTTTAGCAATAATAGCAATCACACACTTAGAATAATTGTGAGAGCAAAATTTTTCAATTCACATAATTATGTGAAATAGTTAATTAATTTTTTTGTCTCCTTCAAATCATTGTTGACTCCTGTCCACTGTCCCTGTAGTGAGTGGCCCAAGGCACCCAGGTGGCTTTGTGCTTAAGGCGGGACAAACACTCATTCTACCTTCTAGCCAGATACCTTAACCACAACACCAAACTATAAAACTGTCATATTTAAAGTTACAAATGTTGCTATCGTTCTGAAGATATAAATTCAAAAATTCTTGCAGTCTTTTTATTTGGGTCAGTTGTTAAAAATTGAGGGGTGAAAATAATGTACCTTGATATAAATGCCAACCTTATTGGCTAACCTTTTCTTCTGTGACAGTAATGCTGGTGGAACACTTTTGCAGATTGAAATTGGCAGACTATTGAAAGGACTTGCAACATGTTATGTTGGGGAAATGCATCTTTTGGACAGCTTGGATTGGGCGGTATTGACGAAGAGATTGTCCTGGAACCCAGATGTTGCAGCTTCTTTATAAACAAAAAAGTTCAAGATGTCGGCTGTGGATTGAGGCATACTGTGTTTGTATTGGATGATGGGACTGTGTATACCTGTGGATGTAATGATTTAGGACAGTTAGGCCATGAAAAATCTAGAAAACGACCAGGTAAGATAAAAAATAATGTTGCTTGGATCTTGCACGGTTTTGATTCTAAATTTTGGTACCAGATTTGCACAAATGAAAGCATGTAATTAATTTATAACATCAAAATAATCCATATTTAAAGAGCTTTACTACAATTTTTTAAATGAATGATTATGTAGGGATGTTAAGATTTTGAAAATACTATATTTGAGGAACCTTATCTACAACTAATCTTATGTTTAAATTTTTCATAGTGGTATTTTTTTATCCTGGACATCATAGATGTTTTATACCAGGAAAGATATGGAGCTGATACAGTTTCCTTTTATGAAATGCTTGATGTAAAAGATCCCTCTCTATGTGTCATTTTTCTATATGTCCTTCACAGTTCAGTATCCACATGTGTTATTTGTTTGTTATACTTGAATTAAATTCACCAAATTTAAGTTTAGAAGTTGAAAATTGGATAAAACAGCAAGCACCTAGGTGTTTTGGAAGATCCCGCATATCAGTGGCAGTGATAAAATAAATTTTGCATGGCTTTACCCTATAAAAACAATCCATCAGCTTCTACAGAATTATTATCTTGGAAAATATGGAACTTTAATAGTTTTTGGATAATCTGCATAATGGATCCATAGGACAGGAAACTGAAAATTTTTTAAACCTTTATATCACATAACGGTTATGTAATATAAAGTTTATGTGTATCACATAAAGGTTATGTAAACCTTTATATCACATAAATATATATTTTATGTCTCTTGAGTGAAATCTTAGTATAATATTTGAGGAAAATTATAGAAATGACAAAATGCTTTATTATAGCTTGGAAAATTTTGGAACGAGGAATCTTCTGTTCAGTTCTGCTTTCTAGGAAGCGTAAGCAGGTATAGTTTTCATTCTTAAATCCTGTTGTGTATTTCAAGTAGTCTTTGACTTGGAATTGGTTGTTTAACCAGTTACAATGGCCTCAGAAAGGGTGCTTTACAGTTGGTTGCCAAGCATCCTGCAATCATGTCATTGCCATTTGCAATCTCCTTGCCAATTTCTCAAGAAAGTCAGTGGGAAAGTGGCAAAGATGTTTGCATGTTTCTACCACCACCTGAAAGGACTCTCTCTTGTCTCTGTGGCACTGATTGAAAGGGCTACCTGCTGGGATTTCTTGAATATTTTAGCTGCAGTGTGATGACCTGGGGCTGGACACAAAAACAACGCAGTCGGAGTGAAGGCTTAACTCTCTTTTATTGCTCCAACTTTATTTATTTATTTATTTATTTTTATTCAATTTATACCCCGCCTCATTTCCCCAGTCAGCTTTCCCCCCCAAAGTTCCCACAGTTCACTGTAAGTCCAAGAGCAACACTCCAAACACACACACACGCACGCACGCACGCACGCACACACACATACACACATGAACCTTCCACTAGTTCCTGGCTGTTGTGAGTCCAGAGAAACAGCCAGTTCTAAGAGCAGAATAGTTCAGGAAACTTGGTTCCAGGGAGTCTTGTCGCACAAAGGGGTTGCTGGGGCTGCAGCACAACCTGAAGCAGAGCTGTGTCACTGAGTACTTGCAAGTCGGACCCAGGCAAAGGAAGGCTAAGCACAGTAAGACAAAGTGGCAAGATGTTGACAATTGTACGCATGGCTGGAAAAAGGCAGCGCTTGATCCTAATAAGTGCCCCCCACCCCACGGCGTCTCTTTAAATCTTATTCCCCAGGTGAGCCTTGTGACGAGGGATGGGGCGTCCTCCCTCAAGCTGTTGGGTTGTCCCTGCGCTGATCCCACCTCTTTTCCATGCTTGAGGGTCGGGCGGGGGAAGCAATCACTCCTCCCTGGAGCTCCATCGCTCCTCTGCTTTGCTCCCTACTCTTTACCTTTTCTCCCTCCCTCAGTTGTCCTGCACCCTCTCTCCGTCCACCCCTTCAAGACCTGAGAGACCTGGCACTATTTTGTCCTCCCCTGGTCCCTCCTCTGGGGTCAGAGAGGCTGTGCCATCCTCCTCCATCGGCTCCATCTCCTCCTTAGACACAGGCTGACAGGGCCATGGCATCCAGTCTTGCAGCCGAATAAAGGATAGCCACACCAGTGGATGGAAGGGAAGGGAAATCCTTCATGGGTTGCAGGACCAGAGCTAAAATCTTCAGGATTTTAACACTGCTCCTGTAGACCTGTGAAGGATTTCTTCCCTGTGGAGGGAGAATGGGAGAGGAAATCTTTTGTTGGGCTACAGGAATGGAACTAAAATCTTCAGGATTTGAACTCTGTTCTTGCAGCCCAATGAAACACACACACACACACCCATGGACCCACCCATAGCCTCCCCCTCCCCCAGACATCTTGTGCTTCTTACCTGGGATTCTATCTGCTTAACATGCAGAGAGATTGTTTAATGACTACAACTAGGAGTGCTAGGATTGCACTCATTGGGTAAAGCAGTTACATGAGTGTCTTGTTTAATTACCATCTTACACAGCAACTGAGATTACATTCCCAATTCTGGTCATTAAGTTGAGGACTATGTGGGCAATGGTAGTGTGATAGTCAGTGATTATATTAGCTATTTCTGTCCAAGGTTGTAGTGCAGAAATTCAGAAATTGTAGTCTCTAGAAACAACTCAGACCTTGGCTTTTGACTATGAAAATTAGTTCCAGTTATAATTAGATGTGATGGCTTCCCTGGATGCTAGCTCGGACAATGAGGAAGAGCTGGCTTTAGGGACTCCAGAAGGGGATGCAGAGGAGTTCTGGGGAATCTGGAAGAGGGTGTGGAGGAATGTTGGGAAGTTGCTGAGGGCTTTGACCAGGAGTGAGAGGCCAGGCACATCAGAGAGTTTGCTGGAGAGGCAACCAGACAAATGGCAAACTGAAGAAGGAAAAGAAGAGGTGCAGCTGCAGCTGGCTGGCCAGCGGGGATGAAGAGGAATTGCCTTCTCCATCTGATTTGCAGGCGCATGGGGCTGAGAAAAGGAGGCACAATAGAGGTTGGCAAGGCTTACTTGCGAAGCGGCAGCCTCACCTCTCCTGATGCACTACACAGGCAAGCACCTATTTAATTGCATGAATGGAGGTGGGGTTTCTGGAAACAGCTAGCCATCTCTTGCTGAGCGCATGCTTCACACTCATGTTCTTGGTTTTCTCAGCTCTGGGTTGTGTTAGGATTGACAGTATCTTTGGACTTTGGATTTGTTTATGGGTTTTGGACCTTTGCCTTGGATTTCCGATTGGACTTGGAATCTGTGGACTTTGTGGACTTTGAATTTGCTTTTGCCCTTGGATTTGGTAGCCCTGTACCTTGATGGACCAATGTTGGACCTCCTAGGACTTTATAGTGGGTCCAAGTGGGGTCTTGGGGATTCACATTGGGAGCTTGGACTTTCAGTAAAGCTCTTAAGACCTTTGTGCGTGTCATGCTTGTGGACTGAAACAGGACACTAGATAAATTCAAAAAGATCAGTATTTAGGGTGTCTTTTTAAATTAGTAATAGCTTCAGTGCTCTCCTAATTAATCCAAACTGCTGTTTCTAGCATGAGTAAAAGTATTTAGTGTTCTGAAACTTGCCCCTCGGGGATAAAAAATCAGTTTGGAATTGCTTCAAGAAGAAAAATCTTCTACATGTCAGCAGCATGCCTCACAGAAGATTTCACCTGCTTTTTCAGCAGCCGGGGATTTCCCTACACAGATGACTATGGGAGAGGACGCCACTCTATCACGGTCAGTATGCGATCCCCAGGACTCTGTCATGCTCACAAAGGCCAATGAAACCTCTTCCCTTAACGTTTCAGAAGAATTTCTTCCTTCGGCAGAAAGGCAGCAGCAAGCTGCATACAGGGTCCTAGAGCCCCCCATATATCAGTCTGAAGAAGCATATGAGCTCCTCGGTGCTAAACCTAAGCAGATGCATGTTGAAGTTGATTACCCCCTTGCTCAACATTCGCTTCTAGATGTTAGATCAGCAGAGTCATTATCTAATGGCTTCAGCTGATAAAAGCTTGCATGTTAGTGAGGCCAAGGTCAGAGCTCATGAAGCAGAATTGGAACTTCCAGGCCCAGAGGTGTGTAGCTGAGACCTGTGTGAAAGTACAAAGGGAGATAGAAGCTGCCATAACTCAGATGCATTCTACGTCTCAATCTGCCCAGCTGAATGTCCAGGCATCGCATGCAAAGCCAGATGTCCACGTCCTAAGGCCTCCAGTTTCCCAAGCTGTTTTGCTGCCTCCAATGGCTATAGCTCCATTTGGTGGTCAACCTGGTCAGCAAGATTTGCAACAGCAAATAGTTGACATGGAAGCAGAATTGCAACGCCTTCATGTTAGGAGGGCACATCAATTGGAGGCCCTGCCCGTCTTATCTCGGCCATTAGTTGCTTCAGCGCCAACTATGGTTCCTGCACAGATTGCAGCCGGACTTTATCCAAATGTTCCAGCTCAAGTACAACCACTTTTGGCTCCACCTGCAGCACTACCTCCAATTCCACAAATTCAACCAGCAGCAGTTCCTGCAGCAGCATTACCAGCACAGCAACCTATGCCTGTGTATGCTGCATCCCCGTTGCCTGGGATCCAGAAGCTGATGCAGTCTGTGAAAACTACGTACAATGGTTGATGGAAATGAGACTGGTGTTAATGAGAGAAAGTACATACAACTTGATCTGCAATCCTCCTAATCTTCCATGGACTCCAGACATGCACACTTTATACACCAAAGCCTACACATTGTTGATGATGTCCATTGACATAGCTTTGCATACAGGTTTTCCCAGAGATGCGATGGCCCAACAAATTTGGACTCAATTAGAAGAAACATATCAAACATATCCCTAGAAACCATAAGCATGCTCCTATGATAGTTTTATGCTTTAAGACTGAAACCAGGTGCCAGTGTTGGTGAACACTTGTCATCTTTAAAGAGTAGGTGTGCAGAACTACCGTGTCCCCCCGAAAATAAGACCTTGTCTTATATTTTTTTTGCCACCCAAAGGGCACCAGGTCTTATTTTGGGGGGATGTCACCCACTGACTAACCTATTAGTTAGGGGCACACATAGATTGGGCACATGTGTAAAAATCAAGCTAGGCCTTACTTTCAGGGGAGGTCATATTTTCAGGGAAACAGGGTAGGACAAAGGGGATAAATTATTTCAGAAATTGAGATGGTCACATTGTTACTTCACTCGATATTGAGAAATGGCACAGAGCCATTGCCAAAATTGACCAGGTACCCATGCATCAATGCACAGTGCAACATGCAACTGTATGTTCGATGGAAGAGGAACAGTGAAAGAAGATGACTCTTTCACAACATCCTGTCACTACACCTAGACTTCCAAAGAAGCAAGTCTACCATGATAGGGTGTACACAGTACCAAAAGCCGATCTTGGTTCAGAGGGTTTTTCCAACCAAGGCAGTTCTCAGTGTTCCAGATCCAGCTCTAAACCAGTGCCAGCGCCACCTCATCCCAGCCCAGAGGCATAGTCTTCAGAAGGGGTAGAGGCAAAGGCAATGGTGTCTCCTGTGAATTCTCAGTTGCAGGAGTTCAAAACCAAAGAGCTCTGATTACTTGATACTAGAAGACGCAGCATGTGTCTTGTCACCAGGAGTTGTTCCTGGATCTTCACGATACGGAAGAGTCGTTTGTTAAGACTGCATCCAGTGAATCTGTTGGTGTGAAAAGTGAAGGAATTATTTACATTCCGGAACTTGGTTACCTGAATGGTGTTTTGTTTGTTCCTGATATCGAGAGCAACATACTTAGTATTTCTAAGTTAATGTATTTTTTCTGAGTATAAGACGCACTGGAGTATAAGACACACATTAGTTTTTGGGGACCAAAACACGAAAAAAAAATCTTGGTGATTCACTTGCTTTCCTTCATGCTCTCATTTGTGGCCTCCTGGGCTGTCTGCAGTTTTTTTGCCTCGGGGTGGTGGTGGTGGTGAACTGCATGCAGTGTCAGGAGGCAAAAAGGGGGCAAAAAGAGGTCATTTTTGCTCGTTTTTTTCCTGGGGCATCTGCATGCCCTGCTGTTCATTTCCCCCCCCCCGCAGCCCCAAAGGCAAAAAAATGGATGAAAATGGAGAATTTTTGGCTCCTAGAATGCTTTTTTGGGGGGGGAGTTCCCACGCCATGCAGAAGCCCCAAGAGGGGAAAAAAACAAGTGAAAACGGTCTTTTTTTTGGCCTTCTGAGGCCTCCATAGCTCGCATTTTCAGCTTCCTTATACTCAACATTCGGAGGATAAGACGCACCCAGATTTTCACCCTCTTTCAGGGATGAAAAAAGTGTGTCTTATACTCCGAAAAATACGGTATGCAGAGATCATCATTACCAAACAATTGAGATGGTGCTGTTATTGTTTTCAATGGGAATGCTATTGATAAAACAATTATTCTTAATAGTTTATTTTATCTAGTTCCACAGGATAAGGTCGTTATTCCAACAAAGGAAAGTACAGGCCCAGGGAGAGAACCTATTGTTAATCCTGAAGTTCCTGTTACTCAACAGGAAACCACAACTCCAGAGAGGGAACCTGAGGTTTCTACGGAAATAGAGAGTACACCCATGGTGTCTCCAAAAAATGAGAATGTTAAAAGTGTTTTAACTGGTAAACCTTTGCATTACAGGTGCATCCACAATCTTTATCGCAGATTGGCTCATGCAAGCTTCATCATTCTTGAAAAGATGCCTGAATTGTCATGAGGTTTCAATCTTAAACGGTGTAAGGTATTTTTGGAATGTGCAGTTTGCAAAAAGACAAAAGTCTAAAACTGCAGCTATGCCAAAACATGCCACGCCAGTCAACACGCATTCTTGAGTTGATTCATCTTGATTTGATAGGCCCTTTTGTGCCTTCATTGGGTGGTTCAAAATACGTCCTGGCAATTGTTGATGACTATAGTAGTCATTAGGTATGTTTATCCGTTAAAGGAGAAGTCTGAAAAGTTCCAGACGTTCAAAGACTAATCTTGTGTCTAACCAACATGGACTTAACATTGGCAAGATTCAGAGCGATTGTGGTTCTGCACTCATGTCAAAGGACTTTAAAGATTGGATGAGGCACATGGGCATCAAACACTACACTTCAGCTCCCTACGGTCCAGCTTAGAATGGTGTGGCTGAATGTCAAAACGGGGTTCTGCAAACCATGATACACAGACTACTGGAAGATGCTAACATCAAATTTGCATATTGGGGTGAAGCCATTTTGTTTGCCAATTACATTGTTAATCGAATTTGGAGCAGCACTATCGATCAGAGTCCTTACTCAGTCAAAAAGACAGATTCATGGGTTATGCAGATGGTACCAAAAGTTACAAGTTCATTGATCCTAGAAGTCTCAAACTCATTGTATCATTATCAGCAAATTTCATAGAAGATGCTGACTGGTCCAGAATTCAGACAAACAACACTAGTGTGTATTTTCCCCATAATGACATCTTGATTCCTGTACTACAACCTATCCCGACTGTTCCATCTATGCAAGCACCAGTTGTTCCTGTGTCTCCACAACAGTCTGCAAGCCAAACCTCCAGTTCTTTATTGTCTTCTACTTCATCTCAGCAGTCCAACACATTGGATGATGATAGTGGTACTGAGGAAGAAGGGAAGCGAACCATTCCAAGATGTTCCAAGAAAACTACAGAAGGTATTCCTCCTAAACATTATGGGTGAAATCTGGGAAGCATTGCGACCATTAACCACATAATGGTCACTCCCAACAACTATTCTGATGTTCAACAGCTTCCAGAACCAGAACAGGAGAAATGGAGGTAGACAATGCAGAAAGAGATGGACAGTTTGAAAGATCTTAATGTGTTTACTCCAACTGAAGCTCCAAAGAAGAAGAAAGTCATTGAAACTTGATGGGTTTATTGCATTAAGCAACTGCCAAATGATGAACTTTTGTACAAGGCCAGACTTGTAGTGCAGGGTTTCACTCAACCATATCCTGATGACTACATAGATACTTATTTACCCACAGTTCGAATTGAGAGTGTTAAGATTGCATTAACCACCGCACTGGTTCTTGATCTGCAAGTGTTCCAGTTTGATGTACCGACTGATTATCTACACGCAAACCTGGACGAACAAATCTGTGTTAGAGGTCCTCCAGGGTTTCAGCAACGAGAAGGAGATAGCGGACTTCTCCGTAAAAGCTTATATGGTCTGAAACAGTCAGGATTAATGTATTTATGTCTAATTGACAAATTGACTTTTATGGGTTTTATTAGGTCCGAGACTGATTAATGCGTGTTGACAAAAGGATCTCAAAGTGGGTATGAAAAAGTTCTTGTGTATGTTGATGACATTGTTTATATTGGTCCTAACAAACAGATGAGTGAGAATTTTGCAACCACACACCTGTGCTGTTAATGCTGATGCTGATTGGGCAGGTGTTAAGAAATCATGCAAAAGTACTTCAGGGTACATGGTTTTCTTGAATGGTTGTCCAATATACTGGTATGTAGGGAAGCAAAAGTTTGTTTCTTGATCCACAGCAGAAGCAGAATATGCCAGTGTTTCAGATGCTTGCAATGCCTTGATTTGGTTTGATGCTATAGTGACAGTGATATCTGGACTCAACCAATGCACCCTATTCCCGTGATGGAAGACAACAATGCTGTCATCTATATTTCTGATGCAAGAGCAATAGGTTCTAAGTCCAAACATATAGACATATGGTGCAAGAACATTAGACATGAGGTTAAAAGAGGTTTTGTGAAATACAATACTTGCAACACACGATCAGATTGCTCATCTTCTCACTAAACCACACCCAACAGGTAGACACAAACATCTAACACCAAAAGATATGCCTTACCCTGACTGACAGCCGACCAACCAAAGACTGGGAACTGTCATAGTTGTGTTTCCTCAGACTGCCTTGGGTGGTAAACATCTGGCACCGTTTCTATGGCAATAATCTGTCATGTGAGAGTGTTTGCATTTCTACTGGGAGGAACCCTTCTTGCGTCTGCGCAGAGGAGAACTCCGCACCTACTTTTCTATTCTGTAATGGGTTCCGACTGGGACGGAACCATATTTTTATTGAGCTATGTAGATTTATATTTTTATTTCAGTAAAATGTATTCTTCTTAGCTTGTCGTGTTTTATTTTCATAGCAATTAATCGAAAAGATTCACGCCCTCTCACATGTTTAGACTGTGTGACAGGTGTAATTATTAATAAGTAGACTTAGGGTTCTCAGTCTGTGATGTATCTTAGGCCAGAAATAGTATAAAATTGACTTGAATTGTTTGTAAAGACACATTTTTTTGCTATTTCTGCTGCTTAATAAAAGCTACTTTTTTATAATTACAGAGCAAGTTGGTGCCCTGGATGCTCAAAACATTGTCACTGTTTCTTGTGGAGAAGCCCATACGTTAGCATTAAATGACAAGGGTCAAGTCTATGCATGGGGTTTTGCTGCAGATGGGCAGCTGGGCTTACCTGGCACTGAGGAATATACCAGAGTCCCCAGGTAAAACAAAATAATCAAATAAGTTTCAAAAATTCCTTAGGAAAATGCTTACTTTTGGATTATTTTAATTGCTTCAACTATGTACATTTGGGGCATGATGGTTCAGCAGTTAAAGACACTGAGCTTCAAGACCCAAGTGTCCTGCAACGGGGTGAGCTCTTGTTACTTGGTCCAGCTCCTGCGTACCTAGCAGTTCAAAGCATGCTATATGTGAGTAGATAAATAGGTACCACTTTGGTAGGAATCGAATAGCATTCCATGTGCCTTGGCATATAGACATACTGGTCACATGAGCATGCTATTTATCTACTCACAATATTGTATTTACTTATTACAAAAAAATAATCTGAAGCATTCTCTGAAGACACTTGCCTCCTTCCGCTAAGAAACTAGATGGCATACAATTTTTTGTAATAAGTAATAAATAATAAATAATACCGATATTCTTTATAAGATACTAATTGGGAATTTATGGTAAGTTAAGTAGCATGATAATTTATTCATGTATGTGGACAGGACCAAAATGCAATGTATATTTGATTTAATTTAAATTAAATTATTATTATTATTATTATTATTATTATTATTATTATTATTATTATTATTACTACTACTACTACTACTACTACTACTACTACTACTATTACTATTAGGTCAGTACAATTTCCCCTGCTATCCACAGATCGATTATTTTCCTGATAAAGGTTTAGCCCACGCAGTTCTCCCTGCCAGGAAAACTCCTGTGTGGTTTCTTCCCGAAAGACATTGGTGAATTTTTATCACTTGGAAGGCCCAGATTCTGAAAGAAAAATAATAGGAAAATTCAGCACATTCCAGGAGCAACCCAGATTCATCTTGGTTAGTCTGGGTTTTAGTCTTTTCTCCCTGTGTGAGACTTCACTGTGTCCAAGCTTGGAATTTAATTAAGCTCTGACCTAAATCGATCTAGTCAACATTTGCCTTTTTTGAGAGATTTCTTGAGATTACGTTGCATAACCTTATGAGCTCTTCGAAAATGGAAGAAAACAGACTGGAATTGGGCTCATAATTGCATTGTTAATGCTTTGCATATCATCCTTCTCCCCATCATTGTCTTTTTGTGGTTAGATTTCTTGATTTTATCTCCAGCTTCTCTAAAGCTCTGTTCATCCTCTAATTTTCAGTTCCTCTTTTTTTTTTTTGCATCAGTTTGGCTGCCCTGATGTCATTTGCCTTTCTTTGTTTTAGTCTTTTTTTGGGGGGTGGGGAAACCCATGAACTTCTCTTTTCACATTAAACAAACAGACAAATGAAAAGTAAATAAATAATGTGCCCTCCCTCATTTTGCTGCAAACCAGTTTCAAGCCAAATCAGATTCTGGTTTGTAGCCAACCTGAACTGCTGTGAAAATTGGAGCCTTTAGAAAAGGGAGGAAACATTGGTTTTTTTAAGAGATCGATGGGTTTGGCCCAGCAAGGAAGTTCTTACAATTAAACCGTATAATTTTGTTTTTGTTTTGCTTTTTATGTCCTTATGTTGTTTCTTTTAAGGGGGACGTCACCAGTGAAGAGCTGGCTTGGTCAGAGGAAATGAGCAACACAGCTTATGGCCCTGAATACTCCATTCCTTACGTACCATGAAAAGCTAGCTACATTTTGGTGGAAAGGATTCGCCTTGACTCCTCAGTGATCCACAGTCATGGATCGATTTGCGCTGCCTGAGTAGTAGCTCTTTTCTCCCATAAACTGCAAGATCCTAACCTGCCACCTTGTAGCTCCCTAAATATGCTTTACGTGTTTATGAGAACGTGGGGGTTTGATTGCACAGTTTTATTATTCTTATTCCTCAAAGTGAAATACAGAGATGTCTCATTTTGGTCATCCTACTTCTGTGTTTCTGTCCCATTATGTTTTAGGGGACTGCAATGGCTGCTGTGTTTTAATATGGGGGAGGGGGGCTTCAGGAGGTCTGTGATGGGGCATTTGTTTATTATTGCTTTTATGGATGTATGAATTGTCCTGTTGGATTCTCTGATTGATTTTATAATGTGAAATGCAGTTGCAGGATACTTAAGATTAAGAAAATGGCATTAAGAACTTACATATATATAAATTTAGGTCCTCCAAGTGCTTTGGGACTACAACTCCCACGATTCTCAAACAGCCCTGATGTTGCTGCCACTGCCAGGGAATCCTGAACATTGTAACCAGCCCAAATATCTCATGAGAATCAGGTTGAGAAAGTTTGTAGTAAAGATTGTTTTCTTTTTAAGTCGACATCAGATGTCGACCTCAGCCTTCAACCTCAGCCTTCAACTTTCAACCAACCCGCTTCTCAAATTAATTGTAATTAATTTATTGTAATTGATAATTACAATTAAACCCCTCTGCATGTTGCCAAGTTGGGGAGGACAATGAGACGTTTAACCAAGACAAACGAAATTGTCTTTATGTCACTTCCTTTTCTCTCTTTTTCGCCCTCCACGTGAAGAAGTTGCTCTTTTGGAAAAAGCCCTGAGAGATTTAGACTGCAACAAAAAAAACATCGATGTCATCTAAGGAAATCAGCTGAAATCTCTGCATGGAAGAAACACGTGTGTTTGGCTCTCCTTTTCCCATGACCGAAGTGGGAAAGCTACCTTAGAGGACATGGTTTTGTATTATTGTTAACTAGCTGATGACCCGGCCTTGCTCAGGTTCTCTTTATCCCCCTTCTCTTCATAA
>JANHGC010003129.1:104955-120189 GCA_027560395.1 Boaedon fuliginosus | reverse complement strand
TATGAATAACTACTAATACTACAAATAATTAGTAACAGCAACAGCGGGTAGCCCCATCAACTCTCGGGGATCAATATTGACTATTTTGGAAAATCCTGGTCTTGGGTAACAAGAAATGTTGCATGATTGACTAATCCTATTGTTTCACATTTTCTATATTGGTAAAATTGTTTAATTTTAAAACTGAGATAAAATGATTCAATATTATTTGAACTGAACTAAAGAATGAACTACCATAGTTCATTCTTTAGTAGTCTGTGCTCCAAGTACTAAGAAGTAAAAGAATGCATTTATTTTACAGTTACAGAAGAACAGCAAATCTGTGACACGGAATATATGATACTACCGTAGATGAAGCTAAAGAACAGGCTTTCTGATGCTCAAGTTGTTTGACATTTAAATTCCTGGAATTTGTTCAGTATCTTCAATGTACTTCTTATGACATGTTGGAGCAGAGGCCTGGACTATGGTTTTGCTTCAGTCAGTGAAAAAAACTTTGTTTTCTAAGAGAGGATGGAACAGCAGCTATTAATTATGGAGTTAATATTTAACCTGATGTCCAAAAGCCAGGAGATAATGTTCTTGTACCTAGTTTAAAGCCAGATTCCACCCCCCTTTTTTTTAAGTGACCATAAGCTCAACATTATATTGGCTTGTTCTTGGAGAAATATCTTTTACGTAGTAATAAATTCTGCACCACGGTGTGGCAGTTCTGGTTTTGCTTATTTATAGGGGCAGTTGGTGATACTCTTTCATTGGAAATTTTTGCCTTCCCATGCTTTGTGTGGATATGTTCACTAACATTGCTTTTGGTTCAAACTGAAGATCTCATACTATTCAGAGTATTGCTTAGGTCACACTTGCTTCTTGCTGTGATATTTTAATTTCTAATTATTAGGCTTAATAGATTTTTTTTAATCAAAGGTAGAAATTATTCAGTGGCATTCTGTTGTAAATAAACTACATATTTTCATTCTCAATATGGTTGCATGTGTATTTATTTGGTGGCTTTTGAAATACACTTTGCATTACACAGAAATTCAGAATGAGTAACAACTTTACAAACACAATGAAGTTATATGCAGTATAAAACATTAACTGTGACAAACTACATTAACAGCAGTTTCCAGAAAGAAAGGCACATATTCAAAGGAGGGTGGGTGAGTGGGTGGATGAGGGAAAAGTCAGCCCAGTTCAGAGCTTTCCTGGGAAGAGGAAATGATTTAGGATAGTTACTTCCTAATATCTCCCACAGTATAGCCGTTAGGGTAGGGTAGTAAGGGCTTAGTCTAGCAAGAATATACATGATGTAAGCAAATAAAGAATGGAACTTTGGGTGAATTGTGTTACATTGCTGTTGAAATAGGCTGGGCACTAATGGAACATTAAAATTAATTTGAAATGAATACACTGACTCAAAAAGAAACAGCATTTAAGAGAAGCACTCTGGTCCCTAAATTCTTATCCAATTAATAAAGACTGTGTGTTCCTTAAGAATATACTTGAGAGGGAAAAAAGTGGGATGCAGTACAATTGTTTAGTGTAGTGTTCTTGGCTAAACTCAAATGTGTAAGACTGTACTTTGAAAAAGACTGAAGTATTCTGTCTTGATACTAAAGCCTTTGACTCCACAGTGCATTAAGCAATTTTTGTCTTCACGTTAAATTAACTGCAAATTTTAGATTGCATCTAGGTCTTGGTTGAATGCAGGTGAACTCATTGTAATTCTAAAAAAAATTGAGAAATTTTTTCTACTTCTTCCTAGAAGAAATAAGGTAATGTTTTCTGGAAGGCTCACTTTTCCCAGTTGTCTGTGCTTGTTAGAGATTACTGTTGGGAATCATTGCTATTTAGGTTGTTAGGCATCAGTTGGCTTGTGGGAAATGAGCATTTTGTGAGTAACCTTACTCATCAATGGTAGCAATTTTCAATGTGTCTTTAATTTTCAAATGTGTTGTCTGGTTCAAACTGATTGGGATGACTGATGTATATACAACTCCTTTTACCCTCTTGGGCAATCTTCGTTTAAGCAAGATCTCAAAAATCTAGCATTAGCCAAATTTAAAACTACTTCAAGTCATATTGCTAACCAGAATACTTCAAAGTCACGTATTCTAATATAATTATATTATATATATATATAATTAAAATATACAATTTAGCTTCAGTTATGCAGAAATCTAGTCCTTGTTTAAAGAAAAGAATATGGTGAAAGCAAATGGAGACTTATCAGTTATTTCTACTTTAATTCCAATCCTTTTAGTCCCTCTTGGGATAGCTGTTTTATGATGTCAACCTCAGTACCGTTCTGGAATTTGTGGTTTCTGTTGATTAAAAGCATTCATTACATTATTGTCAGTAAAAGCACTAAAGTGATTATCGTAGTGGCAAAATTAGCACATATGAATCCTTTCTAAAAAGTCAGGGTAGCATATTGTTTTCTCATATCCTTTCAACTCGCCTCGAGTTCCCCCGTAAGGGGTGAAGAGAGGCGGGGTATAAATTTAATAAATAATAAATAATAACAGTCTGTGACTTAGTCACTCTCATTTTACCTAAAGTCAGAGAGGTTTATGATAGGGAAGAAAATTGTATCAAGTGCTTATGGGGCAGTTCTAAGATCATCAAATGTTATGTGGGAGGAATTGCTAATTTATGAAGTTTATAGGATAGTGAGACAGTTGCCATCTAAGTTCTCTTGTTATTTTCCCTATTTCCATACCTATTTTCAAAAATAGGTAAATGATTATGCCAATGTAGCCTATCAGTTTTGCAGACCTGTTGAAGAGATAAGAGGGTTGAATATACCTTGAAAGATGTATGGAATATCTGGTTTCATAAATCACAAGCAGAAATATAATGCTAGTGGATGTTGACATCTATTGAAGCTGTCTCAGTAGAGTATGGGTCTCTGAATCATGGTTTTCACTACAATCATTAGCCTTTTGGTGGCATCAACCTCACTACATATATTTTTAGTATAGACATTGTTTCCTTTCATACCTTTTTGATTCAAACTGCTGTTGCTTTTCTACTGTATCAGTGGCTTCTCTCCCCTTCTTTCTCACAAACTCTTCATTCAATCCAAATTGCTGCAAGGTGTCTTTAAAAAGCTTCTGTGCTCCTTGACAGGCACTATGCTTTGGAATAAAAAGAGAGATATTAGAAACACTTTTCTCTTTCACAAATAAATTAATAAGTAATTAAACATTAATTTAAATTCTTAGGTAAACTCTCTAAAATAAGACAGGTACACATTTAGTAAATACATTTTAAATAATAGGTTTGAGGTAATTTTTAAAAACTCCTCAATTGCAAAGCATTTACTGTTGTGACTTGTTCAAATAGATAAGGTCTGTTCTTCACGCGCATCTTCATCTCTTCTAGTTCTTTCTTATATTCTCTTGTTCTTTTTTGGCCATTTTGCCTGAAACAAGAATTAAATTTACTGCCTGAAATAATCTGAATTATTGTTCATATATTAAAACAAGTCTCATTTTGAACAATTTTGGATCATAGTATTAAAATTTGCAATGTATCTCAGGAGCAATGTATCTCAGGAGTATGAAGGATGGACTTTAATGTTGAAGTTATAGATCAAAGAAGAAATTCTTTAAAATATAATTTAAACTTATAAGGGAAAGCATGATAAAAGTGAACTTAAAATGTGTGATGTGATACAGTCAGAATCGGAAGCTATTAAGATGTGCCTGTGTTTTGTACGTTTTTTTGTATGTTTTTTTAAATATGAAAATAAGAAAATAAAATAAAAAGCTGCATAATTCCCAGAATATAGGATACTTTCTGCCTTCAAAAATAAAATTGGTCTTTATTTGTCAAGGAGTTAACAAATCTTTTTAGTCTAATCTTGTAAGTTAATATTGTTCTAATACAGTGTAATTCTAGTATCCTTTATTTCTTTGCATGCAGTTTTTGAATTGGGAATTGTACAAAGCAGCCTGTAAATACAAGTAAATTATAATAATTCTTGTATGATTGCTACATTTTGGGCACATTTGAAAGCCAATCCATCTAAATAAAAACATGTATACAGATACATAAACACATAAACAGTACTAAGTAATCTATATTTAAATATTTTGCTCTCAGTATTACTCGGTAAATTTATAATACTGACCAGTTTTGCTTCAGTTTTTCTTTGTGTGTCTCTTCCAAACTTTTATGTGGGTCCATAGCTTTTGCTCTACAAATCACTGATTTATGTATTGCTTGACATTTTTTTCTTTGTAGCTCTGCCCAGCGAGCTCCTTCATTCTCCTTGTACTTCTTATTTTCTTGGAGGAGTCTATAAATATAGACATGGACAATGGAACATATAAATAACCCTTGATTTATGACCAGTCACTTAACAACTGTTCAAAATTACAACAAGCTTAGAATCAGCCATCATAAATATTGTATCCCACATACATGTACCCCACTGTCACATGACTGCATTTTGGGTATTTGGCAATTGTCTTGCCTTTATGACTGGTTCTAGGTCCTGTGGTCATGTGACCATGATTCACTTTCCCCCCCCTGGTCTTCAGCAAAAAACTGCCCATTCTGAACAGGTTTGCACATGACCACTGCATTCACCTAATGGCCATGGATTTGCTTAATAATTATGTCAATTTCCTTAATGCCCTATTATAAAATAGGGTCCAGTCAAATGAGTGTCTCAACTTACAAGTTTAATTATTCACAAGCAGAAATATCCCAATTGTGATGGTAAGTCAAGGGCTACCTTTATTTATTTCAAAATGAATAACAAGTATACAAAAACAAAGAATGAAGTAAAATCTGTTAATTTCTTATAGCTAAACCTTTAAAAATAACTTTTTAAGCCTCCCTGTAATGTGCTTGATACCATTCTTTAATTCTTATCTTTTTTCATGTAATACAGAATATATTTTCAAAGATAATCTCCATCAGATGATGATTTGGATTGGAACTAAGGAAACAAAGGGAAAGAAGTCAGGGTAAGACATAGCATTTCTATTTGGGCAGTATTCAAATAACTTTTTCTTATTTTCTCCAATTCCAAGTCAAGCTATGATGAAGCTAAGAAAGGTTATGCCATTTTATAGTAAAATATTTCTAAAATATTACTATAAATATATGTATTCTTCACCAGTATTTATAAAATGTTATTACTTACTTAATAGCACCTGCCCTCTTTCTCACTGCATCTGTAATATATATTGGAAGTGTATTGGTAGAGAGGGCTGAAAGACAATTAAAAGACCGACTTCTTTGTATTGGAGCCGTAGAAGGTTGCTGAAAATCCTGAAATTAAAAATACATTTGGCTTGTTTTTTTTTTAAATCTGTGACAAGCACAATTTTAAGTGCAGAGATTCTTTCATATGTGTGTCCACCGTATTAGTAACATTTTACTAACTTACAAAAGCCTTGTTAATATATGCTCTATTAATATATATATTGATACGTCTACAAAATTCCAAAATATAACATCATTAGCACACAAAATATTAATCAAATGCTTTTTACCCAAGTTTCAAAGAGAAAAGGTTTTATGCAAAATATGCTGGCTAGCCCTCTCCTTGTCCTACTTGGAACCCTTGATAATTATGTGTTTGTTTTTAACTTAATAATTTATTTTAAATCCTTTTAACAGTTCAGAAGCTGTGTTCCATAGGCCAAAAATGGAAGTAAAATACAAATACAAAATACAAGTAGTTCTAAATTTACAACGGTTCATAGTGACTGTTTGAAGTTACAACAGCACTGAAAAAAGTGACTTGTGACAGAATTTTACACTTGCAGCATCCCTATGGTCATGTGATTTACATTCAGATGCCTGACAACTGACTCGCATTTATGACAGTTGCGGTGTCTTGGAATTATGGGGTCCCCTTCTGTGACCTCCTGACAAGCAAAGACAATGGGGAAACCAGATTCACCTCACAACCGTGTTACTAATTTAAGAACTGCAGAGATTCACTTAACAATGAGTGTTAAATCATGGTGGCGGAGTGGTTAAATGCAGCACTGCAGACTCTGCTGACTTGTTCAGCAGGTTGTCAGATCGAATCCTACCAGGCTCAAGGTTAACTCAGCCTTCCATCCTTTCTAAGGTTGGTGAAATGAGGACCCAGGTTGTTGGAGGCAATAAGCTGACACTGTAACTGCTTGGGGAGTGTTGTAAAGCTCTGATAAACATTGTATAAAATCCAAGTGCTATTGCTATCTATGTTGTAAGCCGTCCAGAGTTCTTCGGGAGTTGGGTGGCATAAAAATGTAATAAATAAAAATAAAATAAAAACAAATGGGAGGAAAATCGCAAAATGTGGCAAAACTCACTTAACGATTTTTTCACTTTACAACATATATTTTGGGATCAACTGTAGTCATAGGTTGAGGACTACCTAGAGGACAAATAGCCATAGCATTTAGGCCATCATGTTTCTCAAGCACACCTTCAGATCTCAAGCTACTCTGGCTCAAAGCTATATAATCAACATTGTTCAACTATCAAAACGTTTGACATCCAATGATGGCAGCTAGCAAGACAGGATTCTCCTCCGAAGTACAGATTGTTCTGCCTGTATAATGGAAGTATAGCCTCTTTTTTTCAATTCAATTCTCCCAACCATACAGATATTTTTATGTTAGAGTTCCAGTGTGGCACATAGGAACATTAACATGCTGGCATATTTCTCCTTTAATATCCACCAGACTAACCATTCCATATTAGAAATCTGCCTATCTGCTTACACAAAGGAACATTCAATTAAATCGGTGCTATGCCCACCATGGCAGCCATTTTATTTTATTTATTTATTAAATTTATACCCCACCTCTTCCCTGATCAAAGGGAAACATTTTTTATGAATCAGGAATCCCTACAGAAGATGTATGGCAAAAACCTGTACACTACAGTGTCCAAATGTGTCCACCAGTCCAAAATGATTACAGGGATCCTTTTCTATTTGAAATTACATTAGCACTGGACCTCAAATATAAACTGATATTGTTATGGCTGTTCTTACTATATTCTCCAATAGATATATGCTTAATCTAAAACTTTGTTTTGAGTGATAGAAAATAATTGTTTATGTTGTGGATATATTTGCACATGTAGAAGTACAAATAAGTTAAAACAAGTCCTTTACCATGATCTTGTCACACATTTTATGTCTGCAACTGAGATTTGCTGTTCTTAATCTGAATGGTTTATTACGAGTTGCTTCTTTAATTTCTTGTTTGGTTAGTACTTTTCTCTGAAATGCCCAGTAAAGTTCTTCAAAATCAGGCACTGAAGTATTAATTCTTGGTTTAAAATTAAAGTTGTCTTGCAAAAAACTCAACTTTTGCTCCCTATTTTTGGAGGCAATTTGGGATTTTTTATCCCTTTCTTTATTGTCAAGTTCATTGGGGGCCCAGGACTTTTCCAATAATTCCTTGGCTCTCAACTGAATACGGATTTTTCTTAAGAGTTCAGCTTCTAGGGATTAAAAGGAAAAAAATAATGAACATTCATCCTATGACAATTTACATAAAAATATACAATGGAAAATGCCAAAATACAACAATCCTTCTCAATATGATATTTGCTTTGCCTTTTGGAAACTATACCAAGCAGTATAAGCAGCTAGCTAGGAATTTTAGAGATGCTTTTGATGGAGAAAGCTAATGCAGAAGGTATAATGAGGCTTTTAAATGACAACAGAAGAGAAATCTTTAACTCATGAACAACAAAAAAGTGATTATGTGTCATCAAATCAGTGTTGATTCTTTGCAATCACAAAATTTTTCTCCAGGTAAACTAAAACCCCCAAATTCAAAATATTAAAGTTGTATAATAGAAAGTTCCTGTATGAAATATATAACCAATTTGCATTATATACATATATTGTGTTTCTGAATAAAGTGTTTGCTTTCCCCACTATATTTGATTAATTTACTTCCTTTTACATTGGACAAGTCTTTGTATTCTGATTGAATAAAAGAAACAAAAATTCAAATTCAGATTATTGTGGCAATTATTTCCCTTTCACAAATCAAGGGAAATATTAACAACCATTACTATGTTAGGAAAGTCAAAAGTGACTATTTGCCTATATCATCTTTACCTTCGAGTTTATTCCCAAGCATTGGCTCGTATGTGGACTTGGGGATTTTCTTCCTGAAGTTTGGTACTATTTTCTTAGCTGGGGTTAAAATGTTCAGAAACTGCTGTCTGGTGGCCTCTTTTCTCTTCTCTTCTTTTATCTGAAAGCTGAAGGGTTTTTGCATTGAAACAAGTAGCTCTTTTCTTTTTTGAGTTTCCATTTGTCTACGGATTTCATTCTTTTCCATTATTTCCTGGTAGAGTGGCAGATAGATATGAGCAGGCACAGGGTGTGCTCTAAATTGTTTTTGGCATTCTGCAGCTTCTTGCAATTGCCTTTTATATGCAGTTGACTCTTTTTCAAGCAATGCCTGTGATTTTAAAAATTGAGATCTTTGATGAGTTTCTCGAAGGGTCATTTTGAAGGGCTGAGGAATAGTAAAAGAGGAAATCCCGATAGCTGAGGCACTCTTTGGTTTTGAACAAGACTGAAGGAATGAGTGACGATTTTTCTCATCTTTTGAGCTATCTAAAGTGATATCAGACAAAGAGTTCCAACTTCTTATATCATCACACCTAAGAATAAAATTTAAAAAATGTTGAAAGGCACAGATAAGTTACATTAGATAAATGAAATAAGCTAGGTATAATTAACATTTTAAAGACCATGTATGATTTTATCAACCATTTCATTAAATATTCTTTATTTACAAACTACAATACAAAATATTTCCTCAAAGCTGAAGAATTGCTGGAAGACAAAGAAACCTACATCCCAGTAAATCCAACTCAATATAGAAACTAAACAACCTGATCAAAAGAAACCATAACCTAACCAAAAAAAGGTCAAATCACAAAAAGCAGTGGTGAATGAAAAGCAGTAGATCCATTCTCCCTTGCTTCTATGAATGCCCCAAAATACACAACCCCAACATATATCTTCATCCAATTGTATCATTATGGGGGAACCATGTGACTAATTTAACAACTGCAGTGATTTAAGTGAATTATTTAACCACTGTGGCAAGGTTATAAAATGCGGCAAAATTCACTTAACTATGTCACTTAGCAACAGAAAGTTTGGATTCAACTGTGGTCATAAGTTGAAGTTTACCTGTATGACAGCTGCACTTTCCCAGGGTCATGTGATCACCATTTGTAATCTTCACAGCTGGCTTCTAACAAGAAAAGTCAATGTGGAAAGCCAGAATTGCTTAACAACCACATGGTTCAGACGCATTCTAGATCCATATCCCTCCTTGCTGATCAGGGCCTTGGAGGAGGTAATATATGATGCATGTGTTGGTGCATGCATCCTTGAGAGAAGAGGTGGGTTCTGCAACTGCTAAAAGTGTAGTGGCCTGGATCTTCGTCACAAAAGCAGACGTGGACATTTTTCATCCAATAGCCAAACTTTTCTTTTTAGGGAAGATGGTTGAATTAGAACTTCCAAGGATTGAGATAAATCACTGAGACAGCTAGATATGTTTTTGTAGACCTGTGACAGGCTTGGAGAGGAGAAAGGTGTTCCTTCTTTTCTCCTCAATGTTCAATACCATTGACTGTTGTATCTTCAGGGAATTAAGAATAGGAAGCATGGTGTTATAATGGTTCCTCTCCTTTCTGCAGGGATAGGTTTAATCAGGTGTTTATGGCATGTGTGTAATGAGACAATTAGCAATCTCTTCTTTGTGGGGGTGGGGTGCTCATAGCTTTATTCTCTCTCTGTTTTCCATCAACACCTATTTGAAACTGCTGATAATATAATGTGTTAGCACGGGGCCACTATCATCAAAATTATGACAATATCTGTTTTGGGCAAACCAAGTGATGCTGTCTTGGTGCTTTTCCAGTTTCTAGCAGCTGAGGAGTTTGGATGGGGAAGAACAGGCTTAGACTCAACCTTCCCGTATATTTTCTGCCCCATAGGACTGGATCAAGTGATTTTCCAATATTAACTCTAGATAAGGTTGCATTTATCCAATTACAGCCTGTCAGGCATCTCAGGACTCATGATTCCTAGGAGGAGCAGATGGCAAGGCTTTTGCACAACATTGCCTTGCATGTAATTATATGATTTCTAGACAAAGAGATCCTGCTTCCAGTCACTTAAACTTCCCAGATTGATTCCTGAAATGCATTCTACATGGAGATGCTCTTGAAGATCATTCAGAATCTGCAACTAATCTAATCCATAATACAGCAACACATACTGTATAGTCATAGATGTACCTCAATATGCCTATGTGATACTGCTATTCCATAATTTCCACTAAATCCCTACAAGCAGATGGTAGAACTTTTTATGAGGATTTTAAAGACTGTAGAAAGAAAGAAAGAATATAAAACAATCTATTTGACCAATATTAAAATAATGAGCTGTTACTTGGGGGGATTTTAATTTATTTATTTATTTTATTCGATTTATATCCGATTATAATGACTTCTTGACTAGGACTGGAAGGCAATAGTTATTTCGGGTAATATTTAATTATAAATCATTTTTTTGAGTGTGACTGAAATTTGATTATTTGAAGAAAAGAAATAGAGAGGAGAAACATTTAAGAGGGAAAGATGGTTTCAAATGGGGTATAATAGACAGAATTTATGGTGTTGTCATTTCTGATAACCCCTAGGAGACTTTTGCTGTTTCACAGAAAGGGATAAGGTTTTTGAGATGAGATTTTGGTGGTATCTTGGGCAAGACTATATGTTTGGTTTTATTTTAAGATATTAAGATAAGTTCTTAACGATAGATTTGCTAGGGATGAAGGGATTTTTCTTTTTTTTCTTTTTATTATCTTTTTTTCCTTTATGCACCTTTTAATATTTTTATTTCAATGTATCTTTTTATTTTGTAGTTGCATAAATTTCAACCACAGCAGTTGTTCAATATAATCCTTAATAAAAAGAAATTATTGAAAAAAAAAACCAAGAAGAATCTCTGGAATTTTTATTTCTGAAATGATAACCTGTGGATCACAGGTTGTCTAGTAAAGTATAATCAGAAGAGATTAATCAACCATTTGTCTGAAATGGTGTAATGTTTCTTATTTGAGCAGGGGATTGGACTAGAAGACCTCTAAGGTCCCTTCCTACTTTGTTATTCTATTCTATAATTTGTTTTTTTTTTTAAGAATTTTTCATTAGTTTCAAAAATAAACATTAAAAGGAGTACATTGTTTTGTCAGCATTGGTGTAGTTCATGCTCCACTTTTTCCCATTTACTATTACCTATAACTATTTCATAAATTTTTACAATTTAACCATTTTTATAAACTAAAATTCATTTCCATGTTCCCTAGATTTTCCGGAGTGCAAACTATGTTTTTAAATTAAATTCATATTTTCAATTACTATATCTTCTAAAATATAAGAACCATTTCTTCTGCCCTTCTATTTCTCCATTTAAATTCATTTTCATACCAATGCATAATCAGGTAACATGAAGATACTAAGAAAACAGCCGATACAAAATAAAAAATTATAATAATCTATTTAAAATTTCTCTAAATCTCCATAAACTTTAAAAAGTTTATGTTCTTCTTTCTTGCAGCTCCAGAATTTCACCCTTCGTCTCTAGTCTCTCTTTTATTTTTATTTATTTTTTCATCCGAGGGATCCCCCTGCATCTTCTTCTTCTCCTCAAGGTACTTTGCATCAGCTCCTCGACCCGTTCCAACAACTCTTTCCAGTGATCTTTTCCTTTTTGTTGTTAGTTCAATCTTTTTAGCCTTTCCAAATTTTCCTGAGGGCTCTGCAATTTCAGTTGGCCTCCCTTATTTCCCAGTTGCTTTTGTAAATATTTCTATTTAATTTTCCTTTCCGCAGGTGGCACCATTTTAGTTCCTTTTAGCTCCGGTATCATCGTCTCTTCTTCTTGCTTCTCCGTCTCCTCCACCTCCTCTTCCAATAATGGTAACTCTCAACACATCGCTTTTCCTTCTACTGTTACAAGCCAGATCTTCTCCTAATGTCATCTCTCTTTCTGGAGATGTGGTGACGCCCAGCTTCTCCTCCATCTCACTCTCCGCCCTTGCCGCCATTCCCACCACGCACTCATAATTTTTTTTTCTTTTACAATCAGTCAAATATGTCAAATATCGATCCACTCACTTTCCGGCCACTTCAAATCAATAATTTACAGTCTTTTAGGGTCTCTTAGCTGTTTTACAAGGTATTTCCACAAACTAGTTTCTTTTGCAACGCGGGGTTCTCTCAGTCTTTGCCGTATTGCTTATAGCCAATCACTAGCCAATCAATTATCACCGAGCCAATCTCCACTCATATCAGGAATCGCACTTTCAATTTGACGTATCAGATCGCTCTGAGACCCACCTCCATGCAGTCCTTTATCTTTTCTTTCAGGTTTCCTTCTTCCGTGGTTGCTTCCAACTTAATACGGCTTTGCAGCCGCTTTTTTTTCTACCGGTATGGAACTTGAAAAACACGGGGTTGAACAGGGAGATAGCACACTCCCCTCAGTTCCCGGTTTACAGTACTTTCCCCCCTATCCCTTCTGGTCAGGGGTAGGTCCCTCCGGGTCCACGGTAGATAAGAATTTTGGGAGTTTTCACGGAGCCCTGTGAAACCTTGACCGATCACGCTCGGATGCAGACCACGCCCCCTGAACTACTAAGAACATTTGAACAATGTTATTGTCTACTTCAGTTTATACAAGGGGTTTTTCTTAGTGTTATAATGTTTTATTAAATACAATAGGTCCTATTGACAGTGTTAAAAGATTTGGGAGGATGATCTGCGATTTGAAACACAACAGAATTATATATATTGATTTTGCAAAAATAAAAATGAAGCCAAACTATTGCTCCCAAGGAGCTATCCATATGGAAGGGGGGTTGGTAAAAAATATGCCCTCACCTGCCCTGAAAATCCTTCCTGCCATTGCTACGCAGTGTAGAAAGTTAGCACCCACCCCTTTCCTAGAAGAATGAAATATTCTAGGAAATATTAAAGAGACAGAATATTATATTTCCTTGGTGAGAAATGGAGAAACATTTTTTGAGGCAGGAAGCAGACTTCCTAATAGCCCCCACCCTCCTCAGTAGTCCAAAGCAGATGTCAGCATTTAAGAAATAAAGAGATGGCTAGGTCTATTCATAAGCAAATACCCTCACCCAAGATCCAACAAAGGTAGGATCAGCCCTCAGCCATAATAGGAATTGCCCAAAGCCTCTACATTACATCACCCAGCACAGCAACCAAACCTATCTCCTAGGATTTGCACATAACCCCAATAGAATATATTTCTTGAACTGGAACAGGAAGCTCAAGGGCAAGGCCCAAGAGAGGGTATAAATCTCTCTGTCTCTCTCTCCTCCATGTGTTCAGCTACCTAGACTCATGCGTGCTTGGTGGTTCTGATCCACCATTAAACCATCCCAAGCAGTCTCCATGTTTCCAGTGTCTTTCTCCCCACTTGGAACTAAACCCAAATGGACATTTCTTCCAACAGCAGCAATGAACATTGTATTTTTGGTTTTCTGCATTCCTATTTTCCCCATGGTAGGAAAAGAGCCATAATGGTCTATAGCAGCAAAAAGAAAAAAACCAGGAATCTGGTGACATTTTTTCTGTCTAATAAATGTTATTAAAGGCCTAAGCTTACATGAGCTGCAGCTCAATCTGATAAAACCAGCCATAGTTCATGAAAGCTCATGCCTTTTAATAAAATATATTAGATGGAAGAGGTATTAGTAGGCTCCTGTTTTCTCCAGGAAACTTTCCTTAAAAACAAAAACAACTGATTATTATCCTGTCATTGTTGGGATTCAGGTCTTTAGATCAGCTACATAACACAGAATGGTTCCAATAATAAAAGTTTAATAATAAAAGAATAGGAAAATAGGTGTCTCAGATGAGACTACATGTTTAGGGTAAGTGTAAGGCAAAAAGAAGATAGGGAGGAGCATAAGAGCTCCTTTTATAGGGTGAGACCACATCTCCCCCTACAGGTGCCACAGGTGCAGTGCTGACAGGTGCTGCCACCCAGAGACATATTGGGCGCAGTGTAGGCCCACATTTTTGTGTGACATATCCTTATCTTCTCAGGTCTTTTGTAGAAATAGTTTTTGATTGCTCATATTATGTATATTACAGCTTAGATGAGCCAGCTTTTTTAATTTAAACCATTTAAATGACATAGGTTAGTTATTTTCAAGGCATGCTTGAAAAGTCTGCACCCCAGCTCTTTCTAGAGGCTTGTCTTACAACATTCTAATTCACTGACACGTCTCTTTGCTCGAGAAATGAATGGTTATTTTCCTTAATCAAATGTTTCAATACCTGCCTAGCAATAGCCTTCAGCAGCAATAAAACCAATACAGATAACAATGTTTCTCCCTTAAGAGACCAGCTAACAATCTTGCTTTTCATCTACAGGAAATTAGGATAGAGGAGTGACAAGAGAGATGAATGCCAATGCTTCCATGTTTTTTTGTGAAGCACATTCTGTCTTTGTGCGAAGCCTTTTTTTTTTTTTTAAGGTGAGGAAAATACATTTCACATGACTAAGGAAGGAGAGTGGGGAGAGAAAGTGGCATTGTAAAACTAGTAAAATACTTCTCATCAGAGTAAAGAGCACAGGGGAAAAATTGCTTGGGGATGAGTGAATCTAAAGTGGGTGGGGGAGTGTGTTGGCTTAGTTCATACATTTTTCTAAAACAAAGGCAGTTTGCTAGGCAGTAGCTTAGCGTATTGTGCAGACCCAGGCATTAGTGGTTTATTCCATGGATCATAGTCAGATGAACCAGGGTTTAGGCATAACATGTGAATTGGATCGTTGCCACCCCCCACCCCCCGAATGGACAGAATTATCTTTTGCTTGGGGTTTTTTGCAGATGAAAGCCTCTTCTTTAAAGAGAATCAAAACATTTTGGACATCTTATAAATGGAGTACAGATGCAATGTATTACTGCACCACTGGGTGGCTCTCACAGTAGCCACAGAAAGGAAGATTATAGTTCCAGATCTTTTCCTATGAGAGTCTGATGCACATTGAAATTGGTGGAACTTGCTCGGGTTGTTTTTATTGGATTGCCATCTTCCTTCTGTTGGAAGGAATATCTTTCTGGGTTCAGTTCCAAGTGGGGAAAAACACTCTGGAAGCGTGGAGGCTGTTTGGAAAGATGGTTTAAT
>JANHGC010003129.1:59770-75008 GCA_027560395.1 Boaedon fuliginosus | reverse complement strand
GGAGGAGGTGAGCTCGCAACGACCCAGAGCAGACTCAGCGCTCTCAACACACACACCCTACTATCCCTGGGAAGGAACGAAGCCAGAGGGGGAAGAGGGGGAGTTAGCATGGGACTGGCACCTGGAGACTGCCCCTCCCATGCCAAACATTGCCAGATCAGGCATCCAATCACAGGTCCCATCATCCCTGGCCTGCGGCAGAGGCTAGTGGGACCGCGATCCCAAAAATGGTGAACAACTGCGGGATGCTATTCTGGGGGCCAACCAGGGCACAAAGTGCCGCCCCAGCCACCCCTGCCTTTAGCAGCCATGGCTCTGCGATTGGGCACACTGGGGACTCCAGATCAGGGCTGCCTTCTGTGGGGATGAGCGGGTGGGCTGGCAGTGGTCTTGCCCCCCGGCCACTTGTCCTCCTACTTTGAGGCAGCCTCGCGCGAGCCCTGGGAGCAAGCCGCCCCTGGTGCCTGCGCTTGCTCCCCTGAGCAAAGGAAGTGGAAACGGAGTGCGCAGGGGCTGCTGGTGGCGCAGCTCGGTCCTGCGTGTGGGGCGCTTGGTTTTTGAAGTGGCACCCTGAACTGGATTGTTCCCAGAGCTCTGTGGGGATGGAGGGCAACTCCCCAGGATAGCCGATGGGAAAGCAATGAGGCATGTCAGCTTGCTGATGCTATCTGACATGCTGGCGTTGATGGTGGTGGGAGCCTCCCGGGGAAAGAGAAGTGGGCGGGGCCCAGCCTGGGCTTCACTGCTTGGAGGGAGAAATCTCACCATGATTTCCGCCCACCAGCCCGCCCAGCTTCCCCCTTGCACAAGCACCCTCAAGTCAGCCATCTCAGTGGGCGACTCGAGGAAAAAAGGTGGGGGGGTCGCTTGCTTTCTTCGCTGGACTGGGTTTGGCAACCCCTTTTCTAATCTGTCGCCAGCCTTGCAGCCTTTGAGGTCTCTCTTTCTTGTAGCCAGAAATCCTCTGAGCAGACCCGGTTCCTAAGACCATCGGAAATATGTGTTTTCTGATGGTCTTAGGCGACCCCTGTGAAAGGGTCGTTGGACCCCCAAAGGGGTCGCGACCCCCAGGTTGAGAACCACTGACCTAAATAATTTGAAGCAAACACACTGGAAACCAAAGATTGTAAAGTTTGATGGGCTAGAGATTGTGGGTCAGATGCCTGGTTTTATTGTTTTTGGTTATTGTTACAAACCACCCATAATTGAGTTCTACAAGATGGGCAGTTTTTTAAATACATAATATAATGTAACGTAACAGCTCTATAGATTTCTTCACATTAAAACAAAGTATTTAAAATTTAAAAACATGTGTTCTTCCATTCAGATCCCCTTTGCCACTGCTGTGCCATTTGTTTTACTATACTTTTCACAGGTATTTCTCTTCCACAGTAGATCCTTGCTGGTTATTAACTCTGGTGTGCTCTGGTTTTTTTAAATAAATGTCAACATTTATCTTATGCAATCATTTTTCACAATTACCAGAGATCTGCTGATTACAACAGTTCACTGGCATGTGATCGGTACTTAGTATCTGAATCCCTAATTGCTGCATTCTTTATTGCTTCAGCATCCATCCTCCAACTTGTTTCAGTTTTCTACCTACTCAAAAAAACTCAAGTCTGTTCTACTTTTCTTCCATTTTCTTGTCATATTATGTGTTTAACTTTTATTGCTACTCTTTCAACTTTATTCCTACTCACAAACTATGACATTGTCCCTTAAGCAGTTAATTTTTAATCCAATCATTCTACTAACGAAGTTTCTCCTAATAATTAATTGAAAAAAGTTGCTACAATTTTTTTTGCTGGTTTAATTTATAACTTGCATAAAAATCAAATTATATTCATGAAAAATAGGAGCAAGAAATTTATAGCAATATATGCCCAAGATACAATAACTATTATCCATATATTTCTTTGGAAATTGGGCAGGCATAAGAATATTGAGTCTGTATTTGCCAAAATGAATTTTGAACTTAAACCTAAACCTTAGTTTTCCAATATATAATATTCTAACCCATATAAAGCCTAAAGTATTATTTATTATATGTTGCTCCAAGTACCTTGTCAAAATATATCAGATTTAAAAGTATAGTTAGAAAAACATGATGTTGAAATTTTAATCTAATCTACAAAAATGGCTCTACATAGACTAAGGAAATTTGATCTAATTGGAAACTTAAAATCTTGAAATAGTGAATGCATGCAATGTAATCCACCTTTTTACAAATTCCATCTAAATGTATTTTTATTGTAAAACCTTTATGATAATCTCTTAATCTCCCTACCCTTTTATAAGCATTGGTAATACACTTCATACACCTGTCTTTGTTTATTCCTCTCCTTTTTGAATGGGGTAAGGAAATGAACAAAAAAGGAAAACTTAATCCCAAAGCCTTTTAAGGACTTTTCTTCATGGGACTTCAAATATAAAAGTCTAATATTATATTGTTTAATAATGGCTAATATGTCTTATCTGCAATTATCATTTGGTTGTAACACCATAATTTTTTTAATGAATTGCATTACCTTTAAGAGATTATCCCTTAAAATGCATTGGAACAGAGATTTTGCAATATATGTGCATTGATTTTCTATTTTCCCTTTTTAGTTTTACAAAGTATAAAAATACTTGATTGCTATATATTGCTTTCCTCCAAGAGATCAAATTAGTTTGTACTGGCGATCTCTTTTCATTTATTCCCACGAAAATAACCCATAAGAAGCATGGGTGGGGGGACAAAAAGAGGAAGAGGTAGAGAGAGAAAGAGAATGAATGAATGAATCCCAAAATTTCCATAGCCAAGTGTATCCTTTAACCTAGGACTCCCTGGCCATTATTTAATACCTTAGCCATTAAGACACCTTGGCTCTCCATTTTTATTTTTATATATTATTATAATTATAATACATATCATATATCATATCATATAATATATCATAGATATTACAAGATATGAGCCGTGGTGGTGCAGTGGTTAGAGTGCAGTACTGCAGGCTACTTCAGCTGGCTGCCAACAATTTGGCAGTTCAAATCTCATGAGGCTCAAGGTTGACTCAGCCTTCTACCCTTCTGAGGTGGGTAAAATGAGGACCCAGATTGTCCAATATGCATAGTCTGTTTAACTGCTTAGAGAGGGCTATAAAGCACTGTAAAGCAGTATATAAGTGCTAAGTACTATTCCCATATCTTCAAATAAAAAGTTCCGATTTTCTATTCCAGACTCCCCCTCCCACAAACAGTCAGGATCTGAAATACGAACTATATGTGTACTTACCTGTTCTATGGGTACAATGAAAAATATTTAGCTGTTAATCATGTAGGCAGGAAAGTAGCATATTATATATCAGTAAGTCCATTTTCTGTGAACAGTGGTTTATCACTTATCTAAGGCAAACGAGAAAAAAAAATGTCCAGTTGGATTTTTTTTCTAGAGGAAGTTCAAGGGGCATATTTCAAGTAGGAAGTTCCACGGAAAACTACTGACCTAGGAAATTATTTACCAACATGAATATTCATTGCAACAAGAAGGTTAAAGTCAATAGGACAAAAAACTAAAGGCATTTATCACATTATGTCATACTCAGCAGTCCAGTTTTACTAGATGAAATAGATACCAGAGTGATGTGCTCCAAATATGTGGTATTATCTCTTATCTTTCCTAGTCAAGTATGTTTGTCAAATAATGTAAGAACACCTATGAACCTTGTAAGAACAACTATGATCCCAAGATTAGAAATGCTAATGTTAAGTGTCTTTAAAATACCATATCAGAAATCTCAGAGACACTGATATAACTGAAATGGGGGGGGGGGGGGAGAGAGAGAAGCAACATCATTTTCAAGAATAACAGCGTATTGAGCATATCTGGAACTGGAATGTATATGTAAAGAAATCACATGTGGCTTGTTTTTGCTGTAATGTAATGAACTCTTATATTTTTTTAAAAAAATACTGGTAACAAAGGATGAACCATTTTTTCTTTTTAAATAAACTATTCATGCAGAACTTTTCAGACTGGGTAGATGAAAGGTTAAATTAGCAGATTCATGCCAAATACTTGTCAATTCAGTCCCACAGAGTTTTATGAGATCATACTGTGGAAATAAAGTGCAGGACTGATAAAATGAGAGCAGCTTTTTAAAATAAATAAATGTTTGCTGTTGACACTTAAGAATGGAATTTTGTTGGGCTGTGCGCTATTACATCGTGCCAGTTCTTTTGTACTGAATGATGCCCAAATGACAATCCGGAGAATAAAAAGCCTTTTTAAATCCGTGTGTGGATGACTTAACATATCATGGGGTTGAATGCGTCTGAAAGGAGACAGCGCTCCAAGGAATGAGCAAAGATACAGAAAAACCAAAGCTATCGAGAAAAAGGAGTTTGAAGTATTTGTAACACATGAAATGCAACGAGAAATATCGCCGAGACAAAGGGTCTCCAACCGTAGCAACTTTAAGCCTGGCGGAATTCTGGGAGTTGATGTCCGCCAGGCTTAAAGTTGCCAAGATTGGAGACCCCTGGCCGAGACCACGACAGGGCAACTCGAGGGGTTAAGAACAGTCAGGAGTGCGCCGAAAGGCAGGAACAAGGGACGCGTATTATGGTTCGACTCCCGCGTTGGCGGCCCTGGATTAGGGAAAGACGCCCCTTCCCCACCCCTCCCTCTACCCCTCAATTCACTCCCCAGCCCAGTTTCCACTCACCATGTTCTCCGAACCTTCAGCTTTCCACATCTCACCGGTGCCTCGTGTCACGTCAATACACTGCGCGTTACGTCACGGGGCGGGCCGGTCCTGCCTCACTTTACCCGCGACGGGTAGTTTCCATAGCAACGGAGTCGCTTTCAAGAAAGGCAGGCCGTCTCTATAGAAAAGCACGCGCGCCTGTGATACAATGGCGGGGAAAACCGCGCAAAGCAAAGGCGCGAAAGGAGGGAAGTAGGTATTTTGGAAGGGATTCTCCTAACGGAGGTGGTGGTGGTGGGCTGCTGGCCGGGGATAGTCGGTTAAGCCAACCCCTTCACTCGTCCTTTGCGTCGCGTGGCTCTTCTCAGGGAGAAGAACACCGGCGCAGCCGCCGGCAAGAGCAGAATAGACCCAAGGTCCTTGAAGGAGGAGTCGGAGGCCGAAAGGGCTAAAGCCGCAGCGACGCTATGGGAGGCCAGGTTGGAGGTGACGGAGATCTCCCGCAAAGAGTACCGCGAAGCTGCTCGCCGCCTCGCCCGGGACAACGAAGAGCTGGAACGGCAGCAGCGGCGGCTGGAGAAAGATACGGTCGACGTGATGTCCTGCCTCAAGAAGCAAGAGGCGGAGAAGGAAGACTTGGTAGGTGTAGAACAGAACAGAACAGAATGGGAAGGGATCTTGGAGGTCTTCTAGTCCAACCCCCTTGCTCAGGCAGGAAACCCAACCTACACCATTTCAGACGAAGGGGTAGAGTTGCTCCTCTTTAATCTGCCAGGCTGTGGTTCCGTGGGCAAATGTCAGTTATTGATTTCTTTAAGCTGTGGATTTGGCTTGAATTATCATTGTATTTATATGACATCCCAGGCTTTGAATATTAAAGGAAATGAATAAAAAGATCATCATGCAATAATTGTGAGGTGTGCACCATTTTCATTAGAGTCACTTTGGATAGGGAGATGGGTGCCACATAAATTTAATAAATAAATTTCAGAATGAAGAAATGCCCTGGAAAAAAAGTACAACATTAACCACTATTAACTGCCTGGCTTGGCAGAGCAACCAAACAGGACAAATACAGAATCCAGTTAATTCTGCAAAAGAATGCAAGTAGTCTTCAACGTACATCCATAATTTTGCCCAAAATTTATGCTGCTGAGAAATTTGTGAAGTGAGTTTTGCCCCATGTTACAACTTTTCTTGCCACATTTGTTAAGTGAATCATTGCAATTCTTAAACTAGTAACACAGTTGTTAAGTGAATCTAGTTTCCCAATGACTTTGCTTGTCAAAGGTTGCAAAAGGGAACCACATCGTTCCAGGAAGCTGCAACTGTCATAAATGTGAAGTCAGTTGCCAAGCATCTGAATTTTGATCATGTGACCATGGAGATGCTGCAATGGTTGTGAAGTGTGAAAAGTGGTCATAAGTCACTTTTTTCAGTGCTCTTGTAGCTTCAAACTGTCACTAAATGAACAAGTCGAAGACTACCTGTAATTTCAATTAGCCTACGTTCCCATAGAAGACCTGTGTATTGCATGGGTCAGAAGGAACTCTAAGAGGATATCTGCAACCCTTCACATCCTGCACATAAACTGTATATAGCCTGGAGCTTTCTTTTGACTGTGACGTTTGGACAGGGGAATTTGATAATATATTCCACATCTGTTGTGAGTGGGTTAGAAAATTCGTACTTGAAACCTTGAAAAGATTGAACATTGGTTCCTGCCCTGTTCTCCCCTGCGTGCTTTTTTAAGAGATGGTAGGAAACAATCAGTTAGACTTTTGCTTAAAGCTTGTCTGTGATTTTAATGTAAAGACATCATAGAAAGGTCTCCATGCTAATTGTTGGGTTTTCCATTGTCCTATGGCATATTTTTGGACATACGGTACTTTTGAAAAAAAATGAGACAATGTCATTTAATGGCCTGGTATGCCTTCCATTTGTTAAGAAAAATTTTCTCAGTACTTATAACATCAAAAAATCTATCTCCTGTTACTAGAATATGGAGAATATGGACTTAAGCCAGAAGAAAGGCTTTCTGTGGATTTTAATTTTTGCATCCCTTCATTCAACAGTTATTGGCTTCTGGCTGTTATCAGGGGGAATGATTGACTTCTTTATCAACTTTATGCTTTTAATATTTAGATTGAGAAGCTGAAACAGCAGGTGAATGAATTGAAGCTCAGAGCCAAAGAGGAAAGTGAACAAGCGGTGAATGGACATTTCTTCTGACACTTGTGGTAACAAAGGACACTGCAGATCAGGCTTAGCATGTCTTAAGCATCAGGCATGACAGATAAATGTAAAATTTGTTACGTAAGATTATTTTGCACTAAAAATACAAAAGTAATTATTTTTAAAACTCACTTTGTTACTAATTCCTTAAACATTTTTGAAACTTGTTTTGTTAGGAAAAAAATGAAAAATAGGGTCCAAGTAGGCTGATATTCTCCTTGACATAATAAAGCCAAAGCTGTGCTTTTTTGCTGGACTAAATTATTGACATCTAAGTGAGTTAATTCCAAGTAAATATACCTTGCATTAAATTGTAAGAAAGTTGCAATCCTCAATTCTCAGCAGTTGGTTCATACAATCCAAGGTAGAACTGTCTTGAAACTGATAAAGCCATTATTTCCATATATTTTGCAGTTTTATTTTATTAATAGTTACTTTAGTTTTAGCAGTAACCTTCGTCTTAATTGCTTTTAAAGATTGCATTAAAATGACATGTTTATTTTTCAGTAGTGTTTAATTTTAGATCTATGCCTAGATATTTTATTTGAGCGAAAAATTTTAAATTTGTAGGCAGAACAATTCGCTAAACAGTTAGAAGAGTTAGAGGAGAAATTTCATCGCAAGGCTAAGGAAATTGGTCTAATTCAGATTGAACTTAAAATGATCAAAGAATTTCGCAAAAAGAAAGCACTTTTGGAGAAAGAATTAGAAGACGTAAGTTTATTCCTTACAATTCTTATATTAATTTATGGAAGTGCCTGATACTGCCCTCTTATTGATAGTTTCTATGGTAGACAGATATAGCTTCCAGTAGTTACATAGAGTTGTGAAATATGTATCAGAACAATCTGTAAATTATAATAGGACAGTAAAATATTACTTTGCAGAAATTCAACTGTTAAATCTGGTAGAACAGGTATTTCAATAGGTATCTTAAAGAACAATCATTTGGGCAATAGTTCTAGAAGAGGGAAAGTTATGTTAAAATGAGATACAAGGTTGTATCTCTAAATAGTGCTCATGATATGCCAGTATGTATGTATAAAGTTGTTAATCTATTAATGTATTTTGTTTTATTAAATAAGATAGGATAGGTAAAAAAAACCTACAAATCTGAAAAACAATTGAAGAAAATCTAAATGTGAAATCTTCTAGAATAATCCAGTCCTGGAAACCAGTTTGATCTAGTGGATAAGAATCAAGGTAGAAAGCAAAAGACCGAGTTCAAGCCTCATCTTAGCCATGAAAGCTAGCTGGGTGACTTTGAGCAGTCTGTCACTCTTTCTTAGCCCAACTCACCTTAGAGTTGTTGTGGGGAAAATAAGAGAAGGAAGTTGGGTCAGGTATGCTTGTCACCTTGAGTTATTTGTACAAATAATAAAGGTGGGATACAAATAGATAAATAAATGCAGGCCTGTGCAGTTTTTCTGTAGAAAGTGTTAGTTGAATTGTCCTCTAGATGACTGCATTATAATTAAATGTTTCTTTAAATTCTAGCTGAAATATACCTTGGATATCACAAAAAAAGAACATCAGGAAACTATTAGTATGTTGGAGAAAAAGTTCATTGAAGAAAAGGTAGAGTACTTTGGGAATAGTAGACATAGAATTTCAATGTATCTAATCTCTGCAGTAATGGATGTATACTTTTATTTTGTTACTTTTTCTTTCAGCAACGTCTGGAAAGAGAAGCAGAGAAAAAGATTATAATGTTAGCCGAAAGAGCCCATCATGAAGCTATTGCGTAAGACTTATTTGATTTCTGTATTCCTATCCTGGTAAATCTGAATGATGATGATGATGATGAAGAAATATGAATGGTTCTAGGAAATCAATACATGCTTCATTCCTGGAAAAAATAGGATGCAAAGCTGAAAATAATCCTAATATGTCCTTAAATAGGTCTGTATCAGTTAATTCTGAATTTATTTTTTGTATTGTGAAATATTAAATAAAGGAGCTAAAATCCTTGTGCTGATAGAATTTATTATGTAATGAAATATGTGAAAGACACTTCTTTTGGGCTTGGACTCAAAAACTAATCCCCACTGTTGGGGATCCTCCAGAGCAGAGAGATAAATACATAAATGTTCCGTTGTGCAGGCAGTCTTTCCATTTACATGTTACCGTATTAGAATCAGCCCAGAAAATTTGATACCGATTGCTGGATCGTTTGCTCTTATTCAGGCAGTTGGATAATGCTGGACGAGCAGTTTTTACAGAGAATGTTCGTCTTCAAGAGGCTCTTGGTTATCACATGAAGGAGACAGAAGAGTTAAAAAATATCAAACAAAAATTGGAGGAGACCAATGCCTTTGTCTTGCAGGAAAAGGTTTTTATTCTTCCTTTTTTGTTCTTTGGTAAATAAGATCTAAATCATATTTCAGAAAGTAATACAGTTGCTATAATAGCAATACAGTTTTTCTAAACAGATACTGAAGAATTTAGCATTTGGCATATCTTGGGAAGCTGAAATTTTTATGTAAATGGATTACCAATTTTTGAGAGAGCCTCTCTCTTAGCCACTTATTGAAAACCATTTGTGTGTGTCTGTGGTGTTATGTTGAGATTTGGAAATGAATATGGCATTACTTAAAATACTTAATCAAAGTAGCTTCAAAATAAGTTTAGATAAAGCTGTTGTAAAGCATATTGTATTATATCTATCATATCATATTATATTATGGTATATGAGCCAATATAGTCTAATGTTTAAGACACCAGCCTAGAAACCAAGAGGCCAAAAGTTCTAGTTTGATCAGAAAATTTATGTTTAGGAGATCTTGCTAATATTTCTCTAGGCTTGTTGAAATAGGCTCTCATGAAATCTACCTCTAATTCCATTATGTGCTGTGTGAAATACTTTTATCTATTTCAAATCTCCTTCCAATCAACTTCATTAGATGATACCTGATAGTGGTATTTTCAGAGAGTGCTGTAAATGCCTCCCAGTTTGAGAAAACTGTCCATTTTTCCCATGGTATTTTATACATCTCAAAAATATTCCTTCTCAGTCATCATTTTTCCAAGTACTTTGACATTTATTTCAGTTGAACAATCAATCTTTTAATTACCGTTTGGTTAGCAGGGAAGCTACAGTCATTTTGTTCCAAAGAATAAGTATCTAATAATGTTACATCCTATCTGGAAGGATTCAGTATTGATAGAAGACACATTCTTCAAACACATGAAATAGGACTGGCAAATAATTCATTCATCACCAATTCTTATTTACCATTTTGATAATTTTAAAAAATCTGTTAATGTTTACCAATAATTTTCTGTCTTCCTTGTTTCTTGTTTTTTTAAGGAAACCAAAGACCTTTTAATTAAGGAGAAGATTCTACAAATTACTCAGCAGAAAGCACTAATCCAGGAGCTTCAAAACAAGGTTAAAAAACTAGAAGAAGCAGTTAATTATATGGCTGGAGAATTTAAAATAGAAATAAAAAAAACAGAAGAGAAGGCTTTGGTACAGAACCAAGCAGGTCGGATAGAAATTGGAAAGCTGGAGCAGCTGCTGGAAATGAAAGAAAGAGAAATGAGTAGAGTGAAGAAATTAGCCAGGAACATCTTGAATGAAAGGACAGAAGTGGAAAAATTCTTCTTAGATGCTCTGGAGCAAGTCAAACAAGAGATTATAAGCAGCAGGAAGTGTTACAAGCAGGTGGCCCAAGCCGCCTATCAAAGGAAAATGATGGCAGCATTTGCAGGGAAAGAGGACTACCCCAAAATTAGAACATTTAATGACAGCGCATATAGCACAAATAGTGTGCAAATGGACCTTTTGGAAGCAGAGAAATGGTACATGTGGTGAAATTTTGGAAGTTTTAGTTTCTGGTCACTTTGACTCTTAGAAATAGAAACTGAAAGGAAGTTCATTTGGAGTAACATAGCTTGGTTTGGAATATTTTGAGATAGGAAATACATAATTCCATGTTCAGTAGTATATGTTATAATGTCTAGTGCTGAAAAAGCAACACATAATTGAAAAGAAGAATCCTGAATTTAAAAAAAGATTATCCTATTCCTTTAATTTCCATCTACATAGAATTTATCATTATTTCCATTATCTTCATTAGAAAATGATAAAGCTGTTTTTTTTACTTCTAATAACCTCAAATCGACTCCTTAAAATATACCATTAGCATTAAAATTCAAACAATATTTTAGACAGAAAGAAGGAACCAGAAAAATCTTTTGTCAGGTATACTGTCCAATTCAGACTTAAGTAAAGTTTTTCTTCATCATATCCCACTCTGTATAAGGTTATGTGACCAGATCTGATTTGTAGTGATAGATTTGTGGCTATTTAATGTAATGTGAGGTTTTGATCTCTGACAATTGAATATGTTCACATTATACCTTCAGACTTCTGGGTACTCATATAAGGAAAAAAATGAATGCCATTTTTCTATTATGTATTTTTTCTACAATTTTATCATTTTTAATATGATATAGTGGCAGTTCTGATCCAATGAAATTATCAGATTTCAAAGGATGAAATATACTAGTTTTGTTCCAACATCATTGTGTGAGGTATATTTTTCAATTTTCTCTTAAGAAAAAGTTATTGAAAGTGTTTGAAAATCTGAGTAGGTAAAATTTAAATGTTTAGTCAAGTGTTTGCTTTCTGCAAATACTTATTTTTTCTATCCTACAAAATCATGTGCTGGCAGAATTGAACACTGGCCCTTAAAATTGATCTTCTGACTTTTCTTTTCCTGGATTACCAAGGTTAATTATTTATATTTGTTTTGGATAGTACTACTGTCCAGGATTGCATGATTATGCACTTAAACAGCTTTTTTCAGAAGTTTGAAGATTTTAAATATTAAAAAAGGGATAGACATGCAAAATTCATCACTAATTAAATCCTTATTAAAGATATGTTATCCCAAGTGGAAAATCTTTGTGATCAAATAACCATTCTAGGATCACTAACAATGTCAAAAAGAATACGATAGCAATTGCTTCGGACTGCAACCATTTGCAGTTACAACAGTGAAAAAAGTAACTTTGCAACCAGTTCTCACATTTATGACCTTTGCAGGTCTGTAAAGCAAAGGAAAGCTGAAGGAAGACTGTAAGCACTAGTAGTTTTACTCAGTGACTGCTTTGTTTAATGACCAAGATGTCACTCCCAGATGTAGTCACTAAATGAAGGCTATATGGATATACCTCTGTAGCAAGTGCTACTTGTTACATTGAAGTAGTAGATTCTGGGGTCATGTACCTTTTAGATCTTCCATTAATTTATCAACAGCTTTAAAAACATCTCTAGAAAAGTCTCTAGAAGGTACTGCTTGAAAATGTGTCCATTAGGACTATGTTGTCTCTAACTTGCTATCTCATATCTTGAAAGACAAGGAAGTTAAGGGAGAGAAACATGAGAAGGAAAATACTATAGGCCACATTGTGTTAGTTTTTGTTAGCCATAATTTAATATAATTTTTGTTAGCTATAATATAATTGTAAGCCACCTAGAGTTCCCCCTGACAGGGGAAATGAAGCGGGGTATATATACAAACAAACAAACAAACAAACAAATAAATAAATAAATAATTTAGTTTAGAAATTATATCCTAAAAGATAGAAGATACGTAGAAAGATTGTTATAATTATCTTTCTACATATCTTCTATCATTTAGGATACAAAGTTGATGTATGAAACTAGCCATATTAATGAAATCCTTACATAAAAACTATGTAGGTGTTGATTATCGATTAGTAATTAATTATTAGTGCAGCCAGCTAGATTGATTTTAACCACTGATTTGCTTTATATAATTTGAAACGCAGGCAGAGTGCATACCGGTAGCAACAGAAACTGAAAGCTTTTTATTCAAAATCTGAGCTCTTCTTAACAGTCTGCCTGTATTATCACCCTCTCCAAGTTGAATAACTTTTGAGGTAGGGGGGATGTGTTAGCTTTCACAAGACCATATAGATGTATGAATAGGGTCATGCCATAAAATTCATATAACTTCAGGATTATACTGATGAGCTGTGATTCATGACATTTTTTTTAATGTGTATAGGACAAATATTCAGAAGGGGAAAGTGGACATTTCTGAACTGACCTGGGAGCAGAAGGAAAGAGTATTGAGATTACTGTTTGCAAAAATGAATGGCTTAAGACACCGGTAATTCCTATTTATTACATCATATAGAGTTGTAGAATTTTAAGGATTCATCCAAGTTGTAGTTTATTTCCTAGCTCATTACATGTATGCTAAATTTGAAATATGGAAAATTGCTACCACAAAAAGATGGCTATTTAGTTTAAAATATGACTGTTATAGACACTTTCATCTGTATATTTCCTATTCACTGCTAAGTGAATAGCTAGAAAATAAGCATCCGAAACATACATGGTTGCTTGTGAATCAGATGTGCTTTTATATTTAGAAATCAACATTTCAAAGCGGAGAGACTACGAGTTATAGATGTAATTTTCAATCATAGCAAACTATATATATACAGTACTGAATTAATGGATCTTATAGACAGTTGTAAAAGAGAAAACCTATTATAACATTTACTACCAACAGTGAGCTTTATAGAGTATCAGTATCATTGAGTGATTGGTTCACATTTTGAATTAATCCATGGTTGGTTTAACATTAATTTATTATGTCACAAACAATTGCTAAATAAGAGAGGGTGGAGCTGTATAACAGGTTAATTCAGTATATGGTTTCTTTGAACTTATCTTAACATCTCTATGAAGCCAACTACAGTAGTAGTTACATGAACAAAAATAAAAGGAAAATAAGAGAGAGAGGGTTACTAATGGAGAATGTAAGGCTTGTCTTTGTTAATTGCTACGGAATTAACACCAAGAGTCTTGGTTATTTATAAACAATTAATGTTTAATGATTTATTAAAATTATATCCTGTACATGACATCGAGTATATTAAAAAGGCTATTAAAATATCATGCATTGCCTCAACTTTGCCTGGACTATTTTTATATTTGTAAATTACATATTGGTTTTAGAAAATATATATAATTATAAAAAGAAAATTAATTAGCAAATTTAAAAAAACCTGAATCATAAAAGAATCCATGCAAAATATTTAAATTATAGTTTACATATACATTTTTGGCACGTTATTGCTCCCCATAACATGTGCAGGCCCCAAAAGATCTGAAAAATTGGCAACAGATTCTTGAAATAAGTGGTTTTAGGAGGTCTTAAAAATGCTTTCCTGAGGTACTGTACTTCATGGAGATTTCTAAACAGGGATGGATTCTGATTTGTTGAGGACTGAAGCCATGGCCATGCTCCTGTAGAGTATTAGAACTGGCACAGCCTTTTTGCAGAATTAAAGCAGATTACAAACCTATGACTTTTTTGTCTAATAACATCTAAATATTTTGTCTAATAACATCTAAACATTTCAAAATGCAATTTTGTATTTCCTGCCAGAAATTAATTTTTATCTTTGTTTCCATGCTATGAAACAGAGCCAATCTGGTGGGAAAATATGGCTCTAAACACAAGATTCAGATTTCAGTTCTTCATTATAAGGTTTATAATTCTGCCATTTCTTCAGATACTTAAGGCAGTAATAGCACATTCTTATATTTCCCCATATCAAACTTGTGAGATCAATTGGATTAAGAGAAGTGATTGGGCCAAAGCCACCCACTGAGCTTCCATTTGAACATGGATTTCCCTGATCCTAATCCATACCTTTAACTGGAAGTGATTGTTTATCACTGTTGTCTTGATGAAATTTGCATGCCATTTGCATGTCATGTTAACCAAAAGTGTACAGAGAATTATTTATATCAAGGTCTCAATAAATGGATGAAATAATGAAAGACAATTGGGAATGGGTCATTCAGAAGATTACTTATTGAATAATTAGATAACAATTTGAGCTATTATTTACATTGATCATGGCACATTACAATCTAGAATGAACATAGCTCTTCTAGTAGAGATCAGGAACATTTTTACTATTTTGTGAGAGATGGAAAGGAGGAGAGACTTTTATCATATTGAATCCATTTCTTTGCAGATTATAAAACCTTTGATTATTGTTTACCAAATCAATGATAAAAGTTTCTTAATCTTAAAACTGAAAAAAATACATCAATATAATTTACTTTAATTTCATTCAATTCTTGCAACAAGGGTTATATTATGCAAATAAATAATAATTCAGGCCTCATTAACTCATTTATTCTGTAATTTCTGTTTCATAGGAAATACAGTCAAATTTTAGTTCCAGTAACACCAACCAATTTGAATTTTGCAGAAACAAAGCCACCTGAGTAAGTCTGTTCTCCGCGG
>JANHGC010003129.1:48912-59670 GCA_027560395.1 Boaedon fuliginosus | reverse complement strand
TGGGATTCAGGGAGGCAGAAGAGGCTTCCAAACACCTAGAATAGTTCATCCATCAGGAATACTTGCATAGGAGGGTGGACTCAATGGCAGAGAGTAGGGTAGCAAAAGCCCTCCTGTGGATAGCATCCACCTCTGGTCTCCATGGTTGGGCAGGAAGATGTGTGAGTAAATACACACAGTCCTCCCTCATGAGAACCATTATAATCTCCTTCCTCCATTCATTGTAATTGCTACCCCCTAGTTGCAGCTTCTTAAAATGGTGTGGTAAGACTGCAGGGTTGCTAAGTATTTTTCTCAATTTTTTGCTAATTTTTATGTCTCTTTCTCTCCTCAGGGTAAAAGGCATAGACACTCCTATGCTTGGAACACTCTCATCTTTAACAGCCAGCTGATCCTGACAGGTAAGCAACTGCACATGTCCGGATGACTTCAGTCGCAGTTGGTCTTCGGAAAGGTAAGACCTCTCCTGGAGAGAGCTCCCTGGGAGGAGGCCTCCTTGAGCCCACACCTTGCCACCTGGGCCTTGGATCCCCTCTTGGGATTCAGGGAGGCAGAAGAGCTCACAAAGAAGCCAAAGAGGAACTCACTGGAGGCTGAAACTTTGACTTCGGAACTTCGGGGTGGCTGTTGGAGTCTTAAGTCGAGGACTCCGTGTTGTTACTGGAGCTGGAGCTGTCATGGACCAATGAGTGTCCCCATGGTCCTTGCCATGGGTCTTGCATCGTTGTGGCCGTGGGCTCCTCTGTTGTTCCTCTGATGCTGTGGTGTTAGGCTGCTGCCTCAACTTCAGGGCCACTAGGATCCCATCCAGAGTGACCTGGATTGTCCACTCAAAGCAGGCAAAGTCCAAAGGGCTTGATTGTCCCCCAGCGGACTTCTTGGTCACTGGGTCATTGTCACCATCATTGCATGGTTGTGGGTTCTTGCAGGAGCCCGAGAAGCCTTGTACCAGGCCTTCGCTTCAGGTGCTGGACACATCTTCTTGGTTGCCTTTTTCTCATGGCTTCCCCAGTTGGTATCTGGTGCCCGCTGGGACTGATGATGAGTGGCATCGTCCCAGTGGCTTGCCGGTGTGGCTCTGGTAAGGTGACCCTGGGCACTACCACCTTGGAGCTGTAAGTCACCCGGTGGCCATCTTTGCTGGCCTTCTTCTTCCCCTTTTGCGCAAAATTTGAAGGGGAAATGGCTTTGGCAGGAAAGTCACCAGGCGATCTTTGCTGGGGTAGTGGGGGCTGTCCTCACCCAGGCATGCCTCTCCATCCACTTCCCCATCACTAAACTCGGGTGACTGGTCCTCACTGGAGGAATACTCACCATCCAATGAGTCTTACTCTGGCGCGGTTGTAGGTTGGGTCGTGATCATAAGTCAAATTGCAGTCATCACAGGCTTTTCTGCCACCACCGCTTTGTTTTTTGCTGCTGCTGTTTCTGCCACTGCCGCCCCCAATGTCGTTGGAAACTCTGATGCTGGTGTCCCTCTGGTTGCAGCTGCAGCCTGGAATATCAGGATCACCTTTAGGAGCTCCCAGCACTTGGCTTCGGTCATGGATTCTACCTGGTCGTCGATGGCTTCCATGATCCCAGTCATGGTCTCTGCCTCAATCAGGTCAATGTATTGGTTGCCCTGGATCGATGCAGATGCTAGCTGCTCCTCTCCCTCCAACTCTGCTGGTGGCTCATGGTCAGCAGCATCTGGAGAGTTGTAGTCCTGGTCTGCAGGTGAGGCAGGTCTTTCCACATCTTCAGCCTCTCTGAATCAATGGCCTCTGGTCATGACTGGAGAGCTGTGGGACCAAGTCGTCTTTGGGTTCTGGCTGGAATCTGTAGGCACCTTGGTTACATCCTTGGGTCATGTAGCTGGATCCCCAACCATCCCTCTGCAACCACTTGTCAGGGAGGTGATGAGGGGGAATCTTAGGATTACTACATACCACACAGGAGTAATAAACAAGAATAGGTTTATTAAGTAGTGAGATAGGTACGTATCTGCTGAAACTACATTCAGGAAAGTGAACAGAGCAAACTGAGCATGTGGAGGAGCATGCAAACCCCTTTTATAGGCAGGACCCCACATTTCTCCCTATTGGTGCCCTAGGTGCAGCACTACCAGCTACTGCCACCTAGTGGCACATTGGGGGCAGTATCAGGCACACATTTTTTGTGTGACAATATGTGTGCATACATATGCACGTACATATATGTGTAGGCAAGTAGTATGTAACTAATGGTGCAGGAAATAAAATGAAGCTGTCAATATTAATCAGAGATATATCCTCTTATATCAACTACAACTTGAATATATTGGGAAAAGCCTCTTTATTTTATGCACTGTTTTCAAAATGTTATGCTACAATGTAGTTTACTTTGACTTATTATGTAAGTCTTACTGTTTCGAAATATAGTTCATAGCTAAAAATGTTATCTGAACTCAACCATTGATTATTAATTCACTGTACCACAGGTAGGCAAATAATGGAATAGCACAATGTAGGAATTCAACCATTTCTTTTACTTTAGCTAACCAGGTGGAAAAGAAGTAGTCTAATTCATTTACTTATGTTCCAGTCAGAAGTTTGAACAATTTAGTAGATATTTCCAGCTTACCTTTGTTGTCTTAAGGACCGGAAACCTGTTTTTTTTTTTTTTTTTAAAAAGCCAGTACCTTGGTCACTTATATTGGAAATCTGAATTTTCCTTTTAATTGGAAATCTAATACTTTGGAGCCTAGATCTCTTTTCTGCAAAGGGAAGGAATATCTGACAGGTAATTTAGATGGAAAACCAGCCAGCTATGGAATATGGAATTATTATTATTATTATTATTATTATTATTATTATTATTATTATTATTATTATTATTATTATTATTATTATTATTATCCTATCTGCAGAGAATATTGGACAACATGCTATGCTTTACTTCTTAAAAGTCAAAGCTTTTTTCTCCCTTACCATGACTTTGTCTAGGGCACAGCCGTCTCTTCCCCTCCATTCAAATCAATGCAAACATGGTCAAGCTATCCCTTTGTGAATTCAGAATTGAATCTGAAGTTGTAGGGTCAAAGAAAGCAGCTCTGACTGTCCTGCTCCACCCTTACTATTAGATGGGAAAGTGGCACCAAAGATCTTTTCTAAATAAATCAGTCTTGATTGTAGAGCTCAGGCCAATGAGGAGACAAATCTCATTAGCATTGATTTTAAAATAAATTATTGAGAGTGCTTTCCCCATCCCACTTCTCTACTCTGTGAATCTGCAAAGAAAACTCTAATCTGCTTACAGTGATTAGTAAAAGGCAAAAAGGAGGGGGGAATCCAAAAATAATACTTTGTGAAAGAGAAATGAAACATTTAGGTTTATTTCTGCCTCACTGCACATTTAACTGTTGATTGGAGTTAGATTTAGACTTTGACTGAGGCAAAAATGTTGCTTATGGTATCTCCTCCCTCTCCTTGTACCTCTCACCCCAATTTTCTTACAGGGATTTCAGAAGGTAGAAGACCTTTTGCAGGCTTCCTAGAATACCTTCTCCAGAAGATCCGTATCAGAGACACAGAAGACAGCTAAGCATTTTTCATTCATGTTTCAGAATGTTGATGATTATTCACGGTTCAGTACATGGAATTCCTTAACTTAGAATGCCTTATTGCAAATATCACAATTTGTTTTCAAAATATCAAACACTTCTAAAATGCATTTCTTCACTCCTTCACAATCCAATTTACTTTTTACTTGAATAAATGGAGTTACAACCTGAGAATTTTTTGCTTCAAGAATAAAAATGTAGTTGTATTCCTGATGACATTTGAAACCTTAAGGCTAAGATGCAGAGAACAGTGGAATATATATACTCCTGTCCTGATTTTTTTTCCTGTTTAACTTTTACAGAGGTGATGCAGTTCCTGTGTATGCTTTCATCACTCAGCAGGCACCACTATCTGAATCATCTCATAAATCATCACCCCTCCCAGATATTCAGTGTATACCACCTTAGATTAGCATGGATGCTAATCAGAAACTCACTGAAATTATAATTCTTTTCTCAACATTTAACCATCTCAGATGTGTAAGGCTAATCATGCTGCAGCAATGAAATTACTGTTTCTGTGTATTACAATTTGGCTTGACATCAGGTCAACTTGAAAGATAACATAATTGCTTCTTTAAAGAAATAACTGGTGGCTTTCTTCAAAAAGTAGATGCCTACACATTAATTCATTAATTTTATTTGAAGGGTTGTAGTATTCTTGAATAAACTTGATTACAATATGTTCACAAGTATTTTAAAAGCATTTTTTTTGTGAAAAAGTAATGAGGATTTTGATAAGGAAATCTCTCTGAAAGGATTGTCCAGTGGGTCAGGGGTTGTCTAATATGACATACAGATGAACAAATATAGATTTTTCTTCAAGTTTATATACTGAATCTTTCTCTCACATATGAGTATCTGGAGGTCAAATACCCTTGACAGTGTCTGGCAATTTTGATTTTTTTCTTAAAGACAACTTCTATTTTTATCTAAGTCTTTTACTTACTTTCAATATTTTCAACCAGCATGGCCAATGATTAGCACTGATTAATCCAAAACATTTACAAACCAACTGACTGTTATCCTTGAACAAAGGCATGATTTTGCATCATGTTCAAATAATAACCATTGTTTATACTTTTATTTAGTATTAGAAGTATTTCTACTATTAGATTATTAGTCTGAAGAAAACCAAAAGACTTCTGAATTTAGTAGCATTTATTCATGATTAACATCAATATGCAACTTTCAAGCATATGGATGAATAATCTGTTCTGCTAATAGTGATCAGTTTTTAAGCACCTGTTAGGTACAAAAGTTAATTTGATTAGACAATAGAAAGCAATAGCATAGTTTCCAAATTTACGGAAATATTTTCTGATTTTTTAAAAAACTCAATGTGAAGACCATATGTAGCCCCAAAATAGCATCACTATATCATTCTTTATCTCTACATTTGACATAAGTGTATCACACACAGCTAATCAGTATATATTATATTGCTGAACAATCCAGAGATCTCAAGGTCAATAATATATATACTCAAGTATATAAAATCACATGTCTTTGTAACGCAGGCTAGAATCTATCCTCCACATAAATTTGACTAATGAAAAATATCAATCAGGTTAAAGCAATATTGATAGAATATATTGCCTCTATAAAAATATGTTGCTTTCTTGAGCCATTTGTTCAGCACTACTAAAAACAAAGCTCAAACACATCTAGTTCCAAATATATTCAGTGCATAAATAGTATGTAGGCACATTCATGTATAAAATTAAAATTCATTGATTTTATATGGTTAAAGGGAACTAAAATTCTAGTGAAGGTAAGGCTTCACTGCTCCACAAGGCCATGCTCTCAAATCAGCTCTATGAAATGTCTCCTGGATTTGCCTCTCCCGAAATTTACTTGCACCATCCTAGTATGAGATACAAACATTCCAGCATATGCAGGATTTCTTGCAAAAAATAAATCTTAAAAGCAATAAGACATACCACCCATAAACAGAGTGACAGAAACTATTGTAATAACTGGTTCCCCCAAGAAAATTCTGTAGGAAGAGCTTGAATTTACAACACTATCTCATGAATAGGAACAAAAGCAGATGAAGCAGATACTGTTTTGGCCTGATTACTCACCATAGAGTATGTTTTCTTCTACAGAAAAAAGAGATATCCCATATATTGATAGAAATTAAATCTTGTGTTAAAAGGCTCTATTCAACTGATTGGAAAGGATGATACTGAAATGAAGACATCTATATTTCCGGGGCAAGAATGGCAACTCAAGAATAGCCTGCACCATCCCAGATGAAAAATACTTTCAACAATTCCAGCAAGTATGTCAGTTGGCTTTAGTTCCCCATGGTTGGCATAACTACTGCAGGCTTGGTAACAGTGGCATCTTCCTCTTTCCATTGGGAAATAACTGTCTTCAGCTGTGTATAGAACTGCACCCCCTGAAAGAAACAGATAATAAGGTATAGAATTAATGCCAGTTTATGATGCAAAATCGCTGCAACTTAAGAAAAAACTTGATACAAGCTCCTGGAAGTTCACTATGAAATACAACAAGCTACTAAGCACATTCTTCCCACATTCCATTTCACAGACACTATAACATACCATATTTTTGGGGAGTATACTCCAAAGTATAAGACACACCCAGCTTCTGGGGAGGAAAACAAGGGGGGGAAATCTGCATCTGCCGCCCAGCAATTTGTCTTCTGTGCTAAATCAGGCTGAAACTAAAATTGAAAGTCTTCAGAACAGGAGATAGGGAAAAAAAGTCAGGAAGGCAGAGGCAGATTCCCCGCCCCCCCTTGTTTACCTCACCAACAGCTCATAAGAGCTGATTAGGACTACTGATGAATCAGTCTGTGCTGAAAGTGAAAGTGAAACTGGCTTCTGCATGAGATACAGGTGGGAGAAAATCTGCCTCAGATTTTTTTTTTCCCCTTTGCTGAAGCCAGTTTCAGCATAGACTGATTCAGCACCAGCAGCTGATACCTCCAATCAGTTGTTGTGTGGAGGCAGCAATCCCTGCACCCTTGTTGAAAATGGAACAGGCACAGAGACTGCTATGTGCTCAGCAGCCTGCAACAGGTGCGTGCTGAGGGTGAAAATGGTGGGTGGGCGAGGCTACATTTGAAGTATAAGATGTATCCTAATTTTAACCCTCCTTTGCGGGGGGCGGGGGGGGAGTGCGTCTTGTACTCCAAAAAATACAATAAATGTTTTTTTTAAAAAAGCAGTTACCTGTTTGCCATAGAAATTTGTATCCCCTCTGAAAGATCCACGAGAGCCAGTGAAGGAGAACATTGGCAAAGGCACCGGAATAGGAACATTCACACCAATCTAAATCAAAACCAAATTAACAATACTGTAATAGACCACAAGTAGAAATAAGCACAGAATGCTCAAAAATATGAGTCCATGATCAGGATACCCTGCATTCAAATCCATACTCTCCTGTAGCAGAGTTGTCTCTCCTAGAACAATTTTTGACCAATTTGATATTTTGCAGCCTCATAATCAAGCGATACATGACTTCTTTTGTATAGATATATAATTATTGCAATAACAGCAAGGTGGGAATGTTAGCCTTTCTCCCCTGCTACAATCCTAATGAAAAATACTCTAAATCTTTAGACTGAGAAAGTTAAGTAGTGTTCCATCACTAGAAATGGGTGGGGGGAGGTGTTGACCCCCTCAGAGAGGATTCACAACTTGGTTGTCCTTCTGGATTCACAGCTGAAATTGGAAGAACATTTAGCAGCTGTGGCCAGAGGGACCTTTGCCCAGATTTGCCTAATGCACCAGTTGTGTCCCTTTCTGGACCGAGACACACTGCTCACTGCCACTCATGCCCTCATTACTTCCCGATTAGATTACTACAATGTGCTCTACATGGGGTTGCCCTGGAAAACCATTTGGAAACTTCAGCTGGTCCAAAATGCAGCCACGCGAGTAGTTATCGGTGTGCCTTGTTACACCCATATCACACCACTCTTGTGCGAGCTACATTGGCTCCCAGTTGGCTTCCAGGTGCAATTCAAAATGCTGGTTATCACATTGAAATCTACACAGTATAGGATCGGGTTATTTATGAGACACCCTCCTGCCACCATTTGCCTCCCAGCAAATGAGGGCCCACAGGGTTGCCCTCCTGTGGATACCATCAGTCAAACAATGTCGGCTGGCAGTTTCTCGGAGGAGGGCCTTCTCTGTGAGTGCCCCGGCCCTCTGGAATGAGCTTCCGCTGGGGATCCGGATTATCCCTGACCCGTTAACCTTCCGCTGAGCCCTTAAAACATGGCTCTTTCACTGGGCTGAGTTGGGCTACACCTGAAGAATGGTTTAATAATTTTTTAATAATTTTAATAACTTTTAATAATTTTTAATTGTTTCTATTAATTTAAATGAATTTTAACATATAATGAACTGTTTTATATTGTTGTGTTTTGTTGTGAGCTGCCCAGAGTCCCTCAGGAATCAGGCAGCCAATAAATTGCAATAAATAAATAAAACAGAAATTAAGGAATTCTCTGGTCCATGAGGTACCCATCAAAAATGTAATCTAAATCCCTCTCCAGGTTGTTTGAGCAAGTACTTTCAGCTCAAGTGCTTTTCACTTCAAAATATATTGTTTAATGCAAAAAAAAATTCCACATTTCATTGAGAGAAAAATGGTGTAGTCTGCAGTGCAGTATTATTGATAGGACTCATTTTTTAAGTAACACAGCAAGCCTAAGAACCAAATAAATGAATGAATCACTATAATTAAATACTAGTATTAAAACTATGAGGCCTATGTATGTCACAACTTCCCATCTAAACTACAAATTATCTTAAAAATTTGAACATAAGGAAATTTATACTCAAAACTTCAACAGTTCTTCATGTTATTGGTGTTAATATGTTCTATATAAAAGTTCCTCTTTTATTTACCTGTCCAACATCCACTAAATGGGAGTATTTCCGGGCAGTGGCACCATTAGTGGTGAAGATTGCTGTTCCATTCCCATAAGGATTACTATTCACCATTTCAATTGCTTCATCCAGACTGTTTGCTTCCAAAACCACTAGAACTGGTCCAAATATTTCTTCCTTATAGCAGGTCATGTTAGGCTACCAAAACAGAAAATCTTGACATGGCATACACTTCAGAAAGATAATACAGAAAATCTGATTATATTATAGAAAAAATAATTTTCATTCACAGAGCATGGTTCACATGTCTTTCATATAACCATTGAAGCACTGACTACTATTCTAAACTCTGATTACCCAACACTATGCACAACATGCATCATCTAAGAAAGAAGAGGAAGGTACAGTATTTAACACTTTTTAAAAAAATTAAGCAGCAAATTCCTAAGTGGGGTGAGTAATTCCAATTAAAAATTCAGTATGCTCAGCAATAATGAAATGTAGAATAATGATTGCAAAAAAAAAGTAGAATCAAATGGTATGCTTGGAGAGGATTATTGCCTGGAAGCTCAAACAAAAATAGTCCTATTAAGAAATCAGAAGAAAGAAAAAAAAGTGCGAAAGCTCCCACATAAATACTATAGGTGACAACCTGCAAATTCTTTGACCTAGCATGGTATGCTGGCCAGGACAGCAATTTAGCGGTAGAAAACAATCCCAATTTAGATATAAAATGCACTAGCTGATCTTACTTCCCTGATTGCTACAGAAGGCCTGCAATCTAATCTTACACAACCTTATCTAGAAGCCAGACCCTTATTTTCATGCAACTCTTACAGAATCAGTGTTCCCTGATGTAGTGGACAGGTATAAAAAAAAGAAATCAGCTCTTTTCCCTATTTGCTATTCCTTTTGCATCACTTTAACATCATCTTTAGATTTAGTTTGATTAGAAATAGGTATGTAATACTCACGGCCTGCATCTTTCAATAATCCTTAACTTTCTGCAGAAAAGAAGTGTACTGTATCTTCAAACAGATAACTCCTATCAAATCTGACTTTTATAATAAATCTTCAGTTGGTACAAAATGCAACTAGGTGGGCATTTATATGTGCACCTACAACTAAAACACATTACACCTCTGCTCCACAAGCTACATTGACTACCTATTTTATTTATTATTAGATTTTTATTCCACCTTTATTGCTTCTAACTCACAACCCCAAGCATGTAATATTCTGGAATACTCTTTCCTACTCTTTTTCACCCAGAACAACCTCATGAGATGGGTTGGCCCATATGACTGATAGATCATTTACAATCTAGTCAGAATCCACTTTATTGCAAAGTAAGCAAGCTTTAGGATATTTTCAAAATTTCAAAAAATAATCAGACACTAATTATTTTAATATGAGAGGAATAATTATTTCTTGGATCATTTTCGATTTCCCTTCTTTATTTTTAAAACTGGTAAGAATGATCAATATACAAACTCACCTTGACTTTACCAAGAATAGTAGGTCCAACAAAATTTCCATTTTCAAATCCTTTCACTCTGATTTTTCGACCATCAAGAAGAACATTAGCCCCTTCCTTTGCTCCACTGTCAATCAATTGGCAGACCCGTTCCTTAGCCTGTGGACTGATCAGGGGTCCCAGATCTGCTCCAGGCTGATCTCCTATAATACACAAAAAGTGCTCAGAGCCTAAAATCAAGCTTCATTAAAACTGCAAAAAAAATAAGCACAGTTAAACAAAATATTCTGTGACGTCATCAGGCTGTACTTAAGATTGCTATTTAGTATTGCTATTAATAATTGCTGTTTTTTTTAAATACTGCAATTAACATTTTGGTTGCTCTTGCAGGTAGCTTATTAAGCAATATTTAACTAATTCACCTTAAGAAAAATGCAAATTTATGTAATAACTTATAACAACTTTTGGAATGGCCATTTTGGGCGCAAAATGAATATTTCAGAATCAGATGCCCTCAAAGCCCTGGAATAACATAGCTGAAAGTGACCCCTGCTTTAAGCCAAGAATTCAAGGGTCATTGAAGCAGTTTAACATGGAACTAACATGGCAAGAATGGAATTATTCTGCTCCCATCCATCTGCTAGAGAAGAAGGGAAGCGAGGAACTTATTTACTTATTCTCTGGCAGAAAGAACCCTTTGTTCCAACTGCTAGTTACTCTTGAATTATGGTAGCAAGGGGAAAAGAGCCTCGGTGGCGCAGTGGTTAAATGTAGCACTGCAGTCTCTGCTGACTTGTTCAGCAGGTTGTCAGATCGAA
>JANHGC010003129.1:31794-41918 GCA_027560395.1 Boaedon fuliginosus | reverse complement strand
TGAATAGGTGAACATTCTTTAATATTGCTCCTCCTTGTATTGGTTCTTTATGAAAATCAGTGCATAAGGGCATAGCAGTTCCTCACCAGATTATCCTTGATAAGCTGTTGGTACCGCAGGAAGATTTGCTGTCGACTCAGGATAGATACCTCAGACCAGCTCGGCAAAGCCTTTTTGCATGAAGCCACTGCTGCTTCCATCTCACTCTGTGTGGCTTTTGGGACTCGACCAACAACTTCATTGGTAGCCTTTTAGAATGACAATCCCATAGAATTAAATGATTAATTGCAACAATTGAAATTCTCCCAGTAGCCATCTAAGAGCTCTTTAGATAGCATCTATTATGGGATTAGTTCCCAGTGTTATTTCCAGTTCAAAGTAAAGATTAATATTATTGTTTTTAATGAAGTAATAAAAACTGTAAACTGTATTATGCAGCCGGTACCCTGATCATATAGTTTCCAAGAAAATATTAAGAATATTTATGTTGCTCCATATGAAGCAGAAATGGGGAACTTCTAGCAGGGCACATCCAATCAGTAGGCTTATTTCTCAACCCCACCTCTCCTTGTAGTCAAAGAAAAATTCTTATCTCTAAGCAGTTGCTGACTGAAGATAACAAGTTTTTTCTTAACCTGGGAACAAATAGGTGATTAGAAATAAGAGTGTTTTTGCTACTTCTGCCTGGAATCAATCTTTAAAAAGTTTCCAAGAGGCCTTAACTGCAAAATAATTAAATATTCTGGAAGGAGGCAACATTTATGTATCTTTGTCAAGAAAACTACATGGAAATAGCCCAAAAAATCACCAGCAGTTGAAGATATCTTAAAGACATTTTAAAAAAGGCCTTACAGGCCATGTTGGGAAGGAAGTCCGAATGAAAAATGCCCCTTTTTTATGAAATTAGGCTTAAAAAAAACTCCACTGGGGCAGTTTAAGAACACATGGCAAGGAAATGCCTTTTATCAACGGCAGCCTAAAACTGCCATTACTCCCAATTATGGTTCTTAAAAACATAACTCTTATTTAGAGCGCAGTCAAGTTATTTTTTTCTGTGTAGGGAGCCCTGATAGTTTGGGGAGAATTGTATCAATACTTGGACAGGATAAAGGTGAAAAAAAAAGGGAAACAAAATGGTGGCGTTTACCTGTGGCTTCATAAAACTATATTTAGAGCTCTATGTCTATTGGCCTAGCTCACCCACTTTAAACAATGGCCCTACCCAGTCCTGGGATGGCATTCTGGCAAGTGATACCATCCATTCCTGACAATTTGGTCCTTGGCCCAAATAGATTCTTCTCTCAAGTTTAATTGCTGAACTAATAAAATTGGTTGAACATCTTCAAGTTCATTTTTGGAGGAGCCTCTGAAATGGATTATGGCAAATGATTGGAAGAGAGATAAAAAGTCCAGTCGCTTTAGTGGATTTCCATTTATACAATACCGGATTTGAATAAATGCTTCGTCTCTAGACCCATCAATGAGACCATGTGATATTTTTATGAGTTTATACAAAATGAACTTCATGTTAATAAACTGCATTAAAAAGTGCATTACCTAGAACTATAATTTAACCAGTTTCCATAAATTCTCTACAAATATACAAATATTTTACTCCTTGCTATAACAACCATGCAAAAGATTCCTTTTCTCCTACACATATTTTCCTGTAGGCTGCTTGCTTCTTCTAAATCATCATCTTTAAGAAATTAAAAATAAACAAACTTTTCCTTAATTTCAAAACCTTGTTGTAGCATATTTATTTAAACTACTTAAAATAGTTTAGAATTATTGTTATTGTTGTTATTATTATTTCTGTCTCTAAAAACAAACCAATATTACTTACAGGGTTGTAGATTTCAATCCATTCATTACTTTTAGACTCCACAAACTTGCCATCAATGAACAATTTGGTTGTTGGCTATAGAATACAAATCCTGGTTAATGCATATCCAAGTGTTGTAAAACCAAGATCAGTTTAGTTCTCACACTTAATGAAACTCATATTAATTCTATTTGTCCCCATTTGCTGTTCACAGTATCTTTTACAGAAACAGGACTCATTTATTTTGGATTAATGTTAATGAACCTCAAAGTGGATCAAAAATTCAGGACAACACAATCTGCAAGATTGTTAAAGCCATTTTTATTACAATAAGCAGTTAAGCCCACTTTAGTTACTCCTTCTTTCTATTGACAATAATACTCTAAACCTGAATTATCCCAGACAAAGTGATGCTTCCCTTGTCTGAACTGTTGTTTCACTCTAAAGTTGACCAGAATGCTATTCATCACCACCTACAAGCTGAGACAAATAATGCATATGGGGAAACAGCATATCAAGATCTGCTTTCTTCTAAGTTAATCTTGGTTTTCTTTCAAAATAACTTACCACTGAAGAGGAGGAAATAAATGATGAGGAATGCCAGTTGAAATTTGTCTTCCTAGAGATCTATAAGACAAAAAGCAAACAGAACCAACTAAGCACATCTATCCTACATTTCAAGAAAAAAATCCAGATAACTTAAATTTATCCAGAAGTGATAAGTAAAGACACACCACATTCAGTTTTCTAAACTTTTAAGTTCACAACAATAATCCTGTTATTAATATATTCTACTGTTAGCCTAAATTGAATCCGGAAGTAAATATATCCATATATAAACAAATAAAATATTGAAATAAGGTTGCTCCTTTTAATAGTGGCACACCGATAACTGTTTACCTAAAGTTTTACATAGCCTCTTATTTCAAAAAGGTAATAGTTTGAAGGACAATACAATAGAGGCAAGACTGTATCTAACAGTTCAGTCATAAAATATTGACCACCAGGAGGCACTATATTACTTGTTTCATATTTATTCGGAATTATCAGGTGCTGGTAGTCAGTTTTTATAGGGTTCATGTACATTCATATTTTAAATAATTATAGACAGTGTATTCAGTTTAAGAGTTATCCATATGCTAATGCTTGGCAGTTGCCGGTATTTAGAAGCTATCAGTACTGAAAGGTTTTGTATTGTCTCTTGAGTAGCCATTGCTGTTTCTCTGTACTACTTTTTCTCATTGCAAAATGTAAAATGAAAAATATTTTTGAACTGGGCATTCTAGTTGAAGAAAATCAAAAGGAGATGCTTCTGTCTAAGAATTCTGTAATGTTTCCTTCCAATTGCATAGGAAATTCAGCAGTAAAAAAAATCCAGTACTTATTGACTAATTAGATTTAAAACTTTTTCACTAAGAACTCAGAGGCATATATGAGAATCTTCCTACATTTTATTCCCGCAATAACAAGCTTGACAGCATACATGGACTCAAACCAATCCTGTCCCAATATCTTAACTATTTCATATTGCATCTGACCTCTGAATCCCAATAAATTAATAGAACATTATCACTTGAAAGAGACCTGCTAGTTCAGCTCTGCCGTCCATATGTTACTTCACCATTTCATATTTCCTAGCAAAACAAAAAACTAATGCAGAAAACTATATTGAATAGAGAAAAGTCACAATGTTCCCTCTAGTAGAAACATAATGCTCCTTAACAATCCCCACTACCATCTGTCCCCTTCACAAAAACAGGATTGATTTTGGGGAAGTTTATTAATCAACTTTTATCTCACTGTCATAGTCCGCCCTAAGATGTAGGGATTTGATTATCTCAAAACCTTTGCAAGTTCTTCTCTTTCAAATCGGCAAATGAGGTGGGAGTGGGGTCTCTGCACCTTTCTGCAGCCCACAAGATCTCCCACCCCCCTTCTGCCTTTGGGTCCCAATCTCCCCCACAAGTGCAGCTCCACCTGATATATCCTCAATTTAAAGTGGACAAAACTTTATGCAGAACAGCTTTTAAAAGTATTTTAAAACTTTAAACAGTATTTTAAAATTCTAAAACACCCAGAATGCTAACCCAGATTGTTTGGGGGCAATATGCTGACTCTGTAAGTGCTTGGGGAGTATTGTAAAGCTCTGATAAGCAGTATATAACATGTGAGTGCTATTGCTATCTCTGCTGTAAGCCGCCCAGAATCCTTCGGGCAGCATAAAAATGTAATAAATAAGCAAATAATAAATAAATGAATAATAAACTAAAGGGCAGGCAGCTTTTCGTTTTCTGCTGGAGTTTCCAAGGCAATCAACATCTGACTGGCACGCAAGGAAACCTTCATGGACCTTGGCTTGATCCGACAAGGCCGTTCTCCAGCCAGCCCTTGCATGCGCAGATCTCGGGATCCTATCCGTTTCCTTTCTTCCAGAGAACAGCCCTTAAGAGCGAACTCACCGCCGATCTGAAGTTTACCAAATCCTAAGCTGGTCTGGCCCGCTGCGTGATCTCAATCGAGGGCCACCCAGTTGGTTAAGGCTGGAGGAACCTCCATCGTCGGAAGGTCTACCGTGTTCCGGGACAAAACGCCGCCGTCCTTCAGGCCAGGGGTCTTCAACCTTGGCAACTTTAAGCCTGGCGGACTTCAACTCTCAGAATTTGCTTTGCTGGCTGGGGAATTCTGGGAGTTGAAGTCCGCCGGGCTTAAAGTTGCCAAGGTTGGAGAGCCCTGCTTTAGGGAAAGCTCTGCCCACCCGCCCTCGGGTGCAGAAGTCGCTCAACGGCGAGGGGTAAGAGCAGGGCGCAAATATGCCACGGACTGGGAAGAGCTCCCCGCCGCGCCAACGGCAGCGCCGAGAACTCCGCACGTGCAGACCAGACGCCCCCCACTCTCCCTTGGGAGCCACGCCGTTCTCTTTCGCGCGACCTCACCTCGAACCAGAAGCGCCGCCCTCTCTGCGACCCCCGAACTGCAGCCACAACCGCCATTCTTTCGACGACCACCTGCCAACGAGCGCCCTGCCCACTCGCGCAGCTCAACCTCTTGGGCGCCGCCCACCCCTTTTGTCTTTGGCCAACCCGAACCGCATCCCTCCCCTCCGGGGGCCGCCCTCTCCGACCAATAGAAGATTGAAAGGGCCCAGCTTGCCCCTTCCCCGTCAAAGGGAGGATGTCATTGGCTACTTGGCTGTAAACGCCCCCTCCAGGCGGAACTTGACTGGCCAATTTTTCTTTACCACAGTTACGACCTCTGGAGGGGTTTTTTTTTGGTGGGGGGGAAAAAGGCAGAAGGTGAAGGGAGTGGGGAAAGGAGGCGGGGCGTTCCTGGATCGTTCGAAAAAGAGCTGTCAAGACTGCAGACCTCCCGCGTGAAAGGGGCGGGCGGAGATTGGGCCGTCATGTGATGGGCTAAGATGGCGGTCTCTACGGAAGGTAAGACGTTAAGGAAGACGGGAAGGTTTGTGGTAGTCTGTCTTCCTACTTCATATGCTTGCCGTTTACCTAATTTTGAGTAGGCATGTATTGATTATGGGGATAATTAGCCCCTCCCGCCCCCCGCCGCGTTCAGTGGTGTCCGATTCTCCGAGACTGCCTGGACATGGTGCAAGGCTTTGCAAAAGCGGGGTTGCCATTGCCTCCTTCCTAGGGCTGAGAGTGACTGGCACAAGATCACCCAGCTGGCTTTGTGCCTAATCAACTTAATCAACTTTGTGCCTTAATCAACTCAATCAGACTAGCTTTCTAATTAGCCTGCTTAAATCCAGGCGGGAACGCTCTTTTTGGTATCATTGGACTTGGCTTGTTCTGAACGAATCTGCTTAAATAAGGGAAGCTCATCGTTGGAAACAAATCGTTGTTAAAATGACTATTACAATGCCATCACTCTGGAGTAAATCAGACTTTTCCAACTTGCCCTCCCAATGCAGGGAAGATTGCGATAGTTCAGCTTTGGGCAGATGAGCTACTGTGCTGTAGTGTAGTTTTTATTGTAGAAATTTTGCTGTTTCCTAATAAAAGTATCTTTGGGGAGAGAATCCTTTTTTTTGCTTGGAATCTATGATATGGCTGCTAGGCATAGTAAGCATTTATTAAATTTAAATGTACCCATTTCACCAATACAGTGACTGTAGGCAACTTACAATATGATAAAAAGTTAAAAAAAAGGTCCTACTGTAGAATTAAAATTAGAAGAAATAAATAAAAAAATTAAAAACCAAGATGATGACTGGCCTGGTGGTGGGGATCTTCTCCATCCAGTCAGCCACTGCAACCCCCTTGCGTAGCAGCAGAGCCAAGTTTTTAGGCTCTTTTGGAAGGCCTGGAATGTAAGGGTGGACTTTACCTCAAGTGGGAGAATATTCCGGAAGGCGGGAGCCACAGCAGAAAAGGCTCTTTCCCTGGACCCCGCTAGCAGAAATTCTTTACTGATGGTGACACCAAACTTTGGTATAAATGTGGTCTTCCATTTTTCTGTCAATGATGTTGCTTTCCTCTTCAGTTGATTAAAAAACAGGTTTAAGTTGTCTATATTGTACAGTGATAAAGTCTTGTTTTCCTCTTTATCCAAGATAATCCTGACATTATCCAAGGATAGCTTTCAGGGGGGCAAAATTGACTGCAGTAATTGGGAACCAAAGTAGTGAGAGAGCATCGGAATTGGGAGTGCTGGTGTATTATTCTGTAAGTTCAAAGAAGAGTGGATCAGCAGCGAGAAAGGACCTAAGCTAATGGTTCTTAAACTGAGGGAACAGCCCACAAAGGTGTAATATTGACATATCCTGGATATTATGGCACAATTTGTAAATTGTTTGTTTTGAGTCAGGGTCCAGTTTAGGACTGCTGCTGTTGAGATGGATGTGTAAAACACCAATCTGTTTTTTGGGAGGTGGGGAGGATAATGACATTTCAGGCCAGGAAAAGGGGTAATTTAAGCATAACATTAGCAATGTAGTGTCATTGAAATATTGGAGTTTGAGAGGCAAATTGTTTCTTTTTCAAGTTCCAAGCTACATCTTAAGAGATTTTGTACACCACAGGTCAATGTTACACATTAGTCTAAAATGGTGCTATTATATTGATTTATTTTGGCTTTTACATATGTTCGTTGATATAATTCTAGGTTCAGACTTGGAAGCCTCATTGCTGAGCTTTGAAAAGTTGGACAGGGCATCTCCAGACTTGTGGCCAGAGCAATGTAAGTAGTAATTGAACAAGAAGTAAATCATTGTGGATTACTGTAATGTGAACCAACTTTACACTCTACATCGAAAGAATTATTTCTAGTAATATGCTATTGTAAGGATTTATAATTAGACTTCTTAGATTTCCTAAGATATGGAAAAAGTCTCTTTTTGAGATATAGGTTAAAGTTTCTAAAATTTTTGACTAGCTCGTAGGGCAACATTAAAAAATATATTCAAGAAATATACTCAATATTATATAATATTGTATGGATAATCTAGTTTAGGATTACATAGCTTTTTAAAAGCATAAATATCAGTTTGAGAATCATGCCAAGGCTCTTCAAAAATTATGTAGAGCTAGAATAAAAATTACATTTTCTACTAAGCATCTAGAGAAGTTCCCTTAGATGGGCTCCAGCAGTTTTCCGAGTCCAAAAGCTCAGAAGACAAAACCTCTGGTTCCAGTTATTGACCCAGATTGGATCCTGCAAAATTATCCTGGGACACATATATTCACCTTTATTCATGATTATATTTTCTCTTATTTAATTTACATTTAAACATAATAAAGTTGTTCCAAAGGTGCTTTTTCAAGAGGCAACTGGACTTTCTTGTTTTTTTTTTTCAAGACGTTTCGCTTCTCATCCAAGAAGATTCTTGGAAGATTCTTGAAACGTCTTCAAAGAACAACAAGGAAGTCCAGTTGCCTCTTGAAAAAAGCACCTTTGGACAACTATTACCTGGATGACTGAGAATCTCCATAGACATAATAAAGTTGTGTTAATTAAATATGTTATTTCCTATTTATTCAATAGTTCAGAGGTAAAATATATTTTTATACAACTGGAAAAGGGTCTTTATGTGTTTTCCTAGGTTTCTAAATGTTTTGTTGTACAAAAGGGAATCATGGCCTATATAAGGTATTATTGTCTTTTGTACTGAGGTTTTGTTCACTCTTATTTCTACTGGAAGAAGTAAGTGTAGGATCTCATTGCCTTCTTATTAAACAAACAGCAAGAGTTGCATAAATGGTTATATTTGCATTTAGTGCACTGCAAGAGAATTGTTATTGTCATATATTTGAGCAAAAAAGAAAAGATTATGCTGATATTCAATATATTTCAATCTGAATGAGATGAATAAGTTGAACAAATTTGTGAATAATAATTACTTTCTTATATTAAAAACATCAGAATAATTTCAAAAATGAGCAAGTGAATCCTTTAACCATTTTGAGTTAATATTTGAGATTGGAGTAAAAATGGTATCTGAAAAAATATGCAAAATGGATCATTAAAATGTTTAATAATCATTAAAATGATCATTAAAAGGTAAAGCAATAACCAGATTTTGGCATGGGAAGTAAGTTGCATAAGTGGGTTTTTATTATGATAAGCCAGATATGGCATTTAAATGGTGTTTGTTTACACTGATGATTCCATCATGAGCTGTCCTATTAAATGATTGCTTTTAACATGCTTAAATTTGAGTATGTTTATTCATAGGCAGAGATTTAAAAGAGTTTAAGAAGGTAATCTTGCATAATTTATTTCAGAAATAAATTCTGTTGAGCCTGTGTACATTTACCCAGAAATAAATTATGCTGAATATTGTAAAATAGAAATATAGGGTTAACTGTAAGTGCTATAGGTTTTTTTTTAAAGTACTAGGCATGAAATGATGGCTTGTGGATAATAAAAAAGTATCATATAAATAGTCACTAACCATAGCACACCAATGTTATAGAAACATAGTTTAATAGCTTACCTCAGAAAAAAATTGAGCATAAAATAAGATAAAATTAACATATGTGCTGAATTATAATGTAGCAGTTTAATTCAGTGACAAATGGTAATTGCCTTTAAAGTTGTATAAACAATTATTTCAAAAAAATTAAAATGCATTATCTTGTCTCCAGTACCAGGTGTTGCTGAATTTGCAGCTTCTTTTAAAAGTGTAAGTATTGATAAGTAAGTAAAAATCTCAGTGCAAGAATTGATGCTTGATGTAGACATTTCTGTCCTAAAATTCTATACAAAACAGAACTTATCAAAATAAAAAAAGCTAAGTAGAAAATAATTGAAAAATTATAAATGCCTAAAAAATGGGACTACTTATTTTTTGTTTTCTTGCTGTTTTCTAACTATATATTTTCCTCATCCAAGTAACAAGCAAGATTGTACCCCAGCAAGATGATATTGACTTTAAAAAAATAGTCTTTACTTTGTTTCTTTGAAAAGAATTGTTCTATTGGATATCTTTTATTTAATCAGAGTAGAATTTTGTAAAATGTTATAGTTCTGCATTTCAATTCGTTATTATATATTTTAAACATTTCTAAAATAGATAATAATTTGTTTATGAATGCTTGTTCTTAATAGCCTATCACCAGTTCTCCACCTAAATGGATGGCTGAATTAGAAAATGATGATATTGATATGTTGAGAGGTGAGTTTTCACTCAGTGCTTGATAAAAATAATTTAGTATTATATATATGTTTAAAATCAGATGTTATTGTTATATAACAATTTGTTGTGGTTTCTTATCTTTCATTTGGAATCTACCATATAATCAAATCAACATAATTATGATGGCCAGTAATTATGACACTTTTTAAGTATAGACTTTGTAGGTAATTGAGTTTAATTTGAGATTCATGCATTCAAACCTTCTACCATGGCCATTTGTTGCTTATGCTGAGTCCTGAGAGTATTTTCCCCTCCACAAAAACAACCACCAGAAGTTTTTTCTTTGCTTCTTTTATTCTCTTTTTTTTTAAAAAATCAAACCCCTGGGAGTTTCTTTTTTTCTCTATTCTTCAGCCTGCCAGTCACTCATCAAGGTAAGTAATTTATAGATTTTGATACCATCTTTCCAGGCACAAAGTAAATTTCATAGATTAAGCGCCAGGTCGATGGTGAATAAAGCTCCTCTCATCCAGGATTTAATTATGGATGAGAGGGCCGACCTGGTGTGCATCACTGAGACCTGGTTGGGGCCAGAGGGGGTGTTCCCCTCGTGGAAATGTGCCCCCCGAGGTTTCAAGTGATGCACAAGTCGCGACCCCAGGGCAGGGGCGGAGGAGTGGCATTAATTGTTCGTCAAGGGTTATG
>JANHGC010003129.1:10696-22239 GCA_027560395.1 Boaedon fuliginosus | reverse complement strand
GCGAGCAGGAGAGACAGATACAGAGAGGGGGAAGGAGGAGATAGAGGGACAGAGGGAGAGACAGATACAGAGAGGGGGGAGAGATGTGGGGAGAGAAAGAGAGAGGGGTCAAAAGGGTTTTGTGCTTCTTGGTGTTTTAACAACCGGTTCTCTGCACTAATGACCGGCTGGGTAGGCGTGGCTAGGGGTGGGTCATGTGACTGGGTGGGAGTAAGTGATGTCATGTTGGCAACGACCACCCAGGTTTTGTGGCTCCTGGTGTGTTTTTTTTTCCTGTGGAAAACTGGTCCAAATGGCTCCTTGAGTGTTTAAGGTTGCAGACCCCTCACGTATACTCTTAATGTTCTTCAATCATTCCTCCCAGTAACATGCCTCCCTCCACCAAGATGAGGTAGTATAGCAATATATTCCATAGACATCCCTGTGACTACATATTCTTTTCACACACTTGTGTGTGTGCAAAATCAGAGATGGACACACTGTAAAATAAAGTTTCCCTTTTATTTTAAACTGGGCAAGTTCCAAATGCTTGTTAGTGTGTGGGGGGAGGGTTCTAATTAGGAGCAAGGAGGCTGACAGGGAAGCAAGGGTAGCTCTGGGCCCCTAATGGATTCCCCTATTCTCTCAATTCTCTTGTAGGACCCAGTGGTGTCCTCCACTTTTCAGGCACGCCCACGGTCAGAGCAGGGAGCATCCCTCTCTAGCTGGATGGCTTCTGCTGTTTTGTTCCCATCGTCCCAATACTCTTTCAATCTATCTAGCATGTCTGCACTCATGCAGTGTTTTTATTTTTCATCCATTCACTGTTTTTGCACACACTTTTTTTGTATGTAAACTTCCATTTCTGTTTTGAAATTAGTTCAGCTTCCAATTATTTTTTGTCATCCACCCTTTCATATGGCTCGCACTCGTTCTGTCTCTCAACCAAGTCTCTCTTTACCTTTCTTAGTGTATTCACACTGCTCACCCCCACCACTGAATGTCTCCCGGCCTAAGGAATACTCTCTTTCTCCCTCCCCTTTTCCTTTCCTTTCTTAGAGAAGGCAGGCTATTGAGGAGATTCAAGTGAAGGAGCAGGGGGCACCTGGTGAAAAAGGCTCACTTAAGTTGTATTCTAGTAAATGTTCGGGGTGGGGGGGTCTCTCTCTATTAATTGGGGGTGGTGTGCATCTGGGTTGGGGTCTTCTGGGCTGCATCTAGGACTGTAATCCGGTCTGGCAGGGGAGGACCACTTCTTCGCTAGCACCGACATAAGACGCTCGCATGCTGGGAGAATACTATGGAATGATAAAAAGAGAAGATCGAGGAAGTTAATAACCAACAATATTAGAACAGCAGTTATTCTACCTTTTCAACCTGTCCCTTTCCAGGTGAGTTGGGTCTGCAATTTTTAAATCTCCAACCAACATACTGGTTGAGTATTCTAGTAGTTATACTTGTAGAAACATTGAGGGGTGGGTATTCGGTTAAATCAGGGTTCCCCAATCCCCGGGTTGCAACCCACTACTGGGCCACAGCCTGTTCAAAACTGGGCCACAGGAGAAATGAGCAAGTGCACACGTGAACCTCCATTCGCACACATGGAGGGCAATTGCACTTGTGAACAAAGTTCCACTTGCGTGAGTGGAGGGTGCTTGCACTTGCACACAAAGTTCCACTTATGAGAATGGAGGATGCTTGAGCTCATGAGTGAAGGTCTGCTCACGCAAGCATCTTCCACTTGTGTGAGTGGAGCTTTGCGCACGAGCACAAGTACCCTCTGCTTGCGCATGAAACTTGCACAAATGGAGCCATGCGCGCCCCTGCCACTCATATGCCCTCCCCCATGCTGGGCCACCAAGCTGGAAAGGTTAGGGGCTGCTGGATCAAATAATTAGGTAGCTCGGGAACTGTGCATAGCTTCAGGCCTTTTTGATGGCCCAAGTTACCCCAAATTATTTCTCATCCAAAAATAAAGAATTAAATAGATGTATGGTGTTTCAGGCTAAATATTCCTATGTTACTAAATTTACAAACCATGCATGAAATCATGAAAACTCTACCCTCCTTCCTCTGGTGACAGCAGCATCTGCAAACCCCCTTAAAAGCCCCTCCACCCTGCCCAAAGCAAAGCTCAGAAGACATGCAACTTGTGCTGGAAAAGGGGGTTTATTTATTTATTTTATTTATTTATTACACTTTTATGCCGCCCAATTCCCAAAGGATTCTGGGGGGCTTACAGCAGAGATAGCAATAGCACTCAGGTGTTAAATACTGCTTAATGAGAGCTTTACAATACTTCCCAAGCAGTTACAGAGTCAGCATATTGCCCCCAAACAATCTGGGTCCTCATTCTACCGACCTTTAGAAGGATGGAAGGTTGAGTCAGCCTTGAGCCTGGTGAGATTCGATCTGACAACCTGCTGAACAAGTCAGCAGATAGTCTGTAGTCCTGCATTTAACCACTGCGCCACCTCTCTCATTTTAGAAATGAGAGACGGTGAAATAAAATAGGAGGATCAAGTTTTTTAGGCCTGTAGGTGCATTTAAATTTTTGAAGGAAAATGGATATCAGCATAAAATGTTTGATATGGACGAAGGAATCCAATGAATTTCACACATACAAACAGCCCAAAAAATAAAAATAAAAACAAAAACTGTAGAAAGGCATATTGCTTGATGGTTAAGGATAAGTTGATATAAAACATGAATACATAACAAAAATAGGTATCACAAATGAAGGCAATTGTACGTATCCCAGGATATTGTTGCAGGATCCAATAAAGCTCAGAATACTAAACACTATGGTGACTGACCCAAATTGAATCCTGCAAAAATAGATGTGTTATTGCCCAAATTATAAATCTTTTTCTTGGCATTCACAAGAGTTTTATTCTCCCCTCCCCTCTTTAGGTTTACCCTGAAATCCCTTCTTTTCCTCAGCCAATAAGATTTGGTTACTTCTTTCACTCATTTATTTCTGTTTCAGGATTACTTTTATAGCAATAGCAATTAGATTATATATCGCTTATCACTGCTTTTACAGCTCTCCCTCAGCGGTTTTACAGAGAGTAAGCATATTGCCCCCAACAACCTGGGTCCTCATTTTACTGACCTCAGAAGGATGGAAGGCTGAGTCAATCTCAATCGTTTTGAGATTCGATCTGCCAAACTGCTAACAGCCAGCAAGTCTGCAGTACTGCATTTAACCACTGCGCCACTGAGCTCTTCAATTTTCACTTGATCACATAAATTGCTATCTTCCATTGCTATCTACTGTCTTGGTCTTCTTGCTTTCTCCTCTTACTATATCAGATAACCTCCAATCCTCTACTGCCATCATACTTCTATTGAAGACCCTTTTCCAATTCATTAGTCAGTAACAATTATCTGTTTCAGTTCTTTCCCAAACCCTGGCACTCTGAAGCACTTCAGTTTTAAGGACTAGCCTACAATCCTGTATCATATTTAATTTTTTAAATGTATGAAATGGCACTTAGTTTAAATTAGCCATTTAAATAATTTTAATGTGAACTTGCTCCTTCTACAACCCTTGCCTTATTGAAAATTCAATTTGTGGCGTCTTCATGTACTCTAATATTGCTGCAGTTGGAAGTTGTTTTAAGGAGATTATGTTCCTTTATGCTGTTTAGAAAATGCTTAGTATACTTTGCTTTAAATAGCATCATTATATGGTAGAAGGTAATTGTTTTGTTCTGAGGATAACTGCTATAGAAGAGAAAAAAAATAATAGGTTAAACTGAAGATTAACTCTTTGGTGTATGCATTATATATTCAAATCAGAACGGAGGCTGTTGATGAAACAAATTTATCTTTTAAAAATAATGGCTTCATACATTGTACTAGGCATAATTTGTTTAAGTCTTGTTGAATAAACTGCAACTAGATAAATTCTTAACCGCATGGTAAACAAAGTATGGTTTTCAAGGCAAAATAGCTGGGTTTGCACAATGGCAAAAAAACAATATTACTGCCTATGTGTAAACTAGGTCCCAGATTCAGAATTTCAGATTTCATCCAGCGTAATTATTGGAGCAACTTATTAAGAAATTGAAGAGATAAGCTGACGTTTCCATTGATGGTGTATGTTTGCTTAGCGAATGTATCAGCTGATGTAGAGGTCAGTTCTTATGATGCTTTATCATGAAAAGTCCACAACACATCTATTTACATCACAGAGAGGTATTAAAAGGTCATTGCTGTGGTTATTCCTATTAATAAACAATTCCTCAAATATTACTTTGGGGTTTTATTTTTGATATGATATGGGATTATATAACTTAATCTTAGACAATGAAAAATATCCAAAATGTTAACTTAATGTTAACAACTTCATGAACAATATCTAATGCAGTTAAACAATAATGCCATTTATTTTTGCCATATGATACTGAATCCACCTGTTAGCTTGATATTCTTGACTGTGGATAAATTTGAGGCCCACCATGGTTAATATATCTTTGTTCCATAAAAAATGTTGACATTGAATACTGATGAATACTGAGTTCAAGCAATTTTAACCATATCTTTTTTGAATTCTGTTTCACCATTACTTATGAATTCTAGTTAAGCTAAAGCACTAAGATAGCCTAGGTTGAAAAAGAAAGAGAGTAGCTGGATACAACTGCTAGTTGCCAGGTACATAAATTGTCCTGAGCTGTTGCTGCTTAAGTAATTTCATATGGATGCATACAGAAATTTAATTCGGGAATAATTAATGACACGCACTATAGATAAGATATATTCATTTTCTTCTACTGATATCCTCAAGTTTTACTTGAATTTTTTCCTGTAGAAATAGTAGAATTAATTTTTTGTTGATTAAAACATAGAATTGATGATACACTCAAATACCAGTTATTAATTCCCTCAAAAGACATTTATTTCATGCACAGTATCTGGTCAGACATTTTTGGATGATGATGGGAGGGAGCTTAATTTCTGTAACTATTTAGCAATTAACAGTAATATATTGTCTTTAAATCTTCTGGGACATGAGTTGATATACTATATATATATTCACACATTCAGTCATACTCATTTTGTTGGTTAGAAAGTTCTGGAAATGTTTGTGTGGATGATTTGGATATTTAGGATAATTATAAATGTACATAATAATGGTTAAATCCCTCTAGGAAAAATTAAGGATAAATTCAAATGCAATCTTTATAATTAGTTTTATAAAAGCATGATTACTCTGTATGTTGCTCAGGTTTAACTAAATCAATGTGAAAATCAATTTTCGTTAAACCAGCATACTGTTTGTACAAAGAAGACTTCAACGTGGTACCTTTAGACTTTGTTGTTTTAAGCAATGTGCATATATTTTGAATAAGTTTCAAGCTGTGTTCACAAAAGGCACATCCATGGGTAGAATGAATTGATTTTACTTTTAACGCTTGCAAGTTCTAATACTTCAGTTTATTTCTATTTAAACTCCTCCTTGGTAGTTATATAACAAGTTTGCCGCATGAAACTATCTGAATTATACATATTTATTATTGTCTATTGAAGAATAATGTGTATTTTAGATATTTCAATAAACCCTACATTTGTTTTTACAGAACACATCTTTGCATTAGTTTTTCCATATCTGATACAACCCTAAAGAATCTTTTTTCACAAGCATCAAGAAGCTTTTTCCTTCAGCACCATATGAATTATAGTGGTCTGACAGGAAAATTGGAATTTCCCCCGCGTGGCCATGGTCATGTTTTCTTTTTATAAACAGGGGGGTGGGGTAGGCAAACTACTTTACCCATGGAAAATATCAGACAAAGATAGCTGGATGTTATTATGTAGGGTTCAGACCCTCTACTGTGAATTGAACTCAGGGATTTCCAGGGGGAAGAGTTGGAAGTCATGTAAAGCCCCATTTATGGAAGCATAATATAATACTTGTAAGTTTCTGCTCTGTGAGCTTTAAAGGAAGGTGGATTTATATATCATTTTGATAGCTACTTCTTTTCCTGACATGGCTGCAATTAATGTGATACAAACATTTATGTTGTCAGAGCCTTGGCATGGGTAAATAATTTGACATCAGCATAACATGCATTGACAGAGTCAAGGCTTGGGTTCTGGCCTACTTTTTTCCTCCCAGGCTTATTTCATATATTTGAAGACTACTTCTTAATTATTAATCTCATGGTAATTTACAGTGAAAAATTAAAAAGCACAAAAATCATCTACAAGAGTAGAAATCAGTTCACAAACAACATTAAAATGTACAAATAGTACTCATATATAGAAAACCTGGAGGAAGACATAGATCTTCAGCTGCATTACAATATTTAATTTTAGGTGTGATTTATGAATTTCAGTAGGGAGAGTGTTCTAGAATGGAGACACCACCACTGAGAAGATCTACCAAGAATAATTTTTTAAAAAATATATCTTAATGACATTTTTTATATCGTAACTTTATCCAAGGTTTCTAATATTTTGATTAATTTTTTTGATTGTTAAAGATAGACATATTCTTTTGCAGTTGCCAGCCAGTCTGTGCACAGTATTTTAGGCTTCTAATTTTTATATTAGCACCAATGTCCAGTTAATAATGAGCAATCTAAGAAATCCAAGGGAAATAAGTTCCATAGCCCTAAATCATTGACTGTTGCTGTGGATCCCTGTGGCACTAAATTTCTCAGGATCAATCACAGTTTTCCCTAGGCTTAACTTGTGCTTGCTTCCCTGTTAGAATTCAGCATGCCATATTGTAAGAACCCCTTCTCTTGAATGGAATTCAAAAAGACACTTATATTTTCATAAATAAATTAGGAATTCAGTGGCTTCTTTCGGCTAATCAGGACAGGCTGATAAACCTTGCTAGCTGTTTAATAAATGAATTGTGACTGATTACCTATTAATATGGACGCCTCAGGAATTCACCCGGGGGGAAGCAGAGCAGTGAAATAGAGAGGGGCATGGCCCCCTGGGAAATCAGGGCTTCATGTTTGCAGCTTAAATATCTCTGTGAAGTATCAATAAGGAGGTAATTGAATTTTGAACACAAACATGAGCGCCGGATGGATGAAGAGAAAGGGGGGGGGGGACTATCGTCTCTTCTAGGCCCCTTCATTCTTCCCTCCTCTTTCCCTTAGAGACCACTCTAGTGAAGATAGATGCTAAATCCATTAAATAAAGATTAGATTCTGTCATGGTAGAAAGTGGTAGCTTAGCTAGATCCCTGAGCAAATTGGGACCTTTAGCAATACAGAAAATTAAAATATACATTTTTAACAAGTGTGCTATCGACACACTAATAATGGCTGCCTGGCTTATGGGGTTTGCTCGCCTTTCAGATTTGCTTTTGTTTGTCTATATTGTTTTTGATGTTTTCTGTGTTAGGTTGGAGTTCTTTTTTTAATTCCTTAAGCAGTGGAATTATAGCTTGTTTTAACTATATTCTGGAAGTTTTCTTATGTTCTGTAGTTTCCTCATAGAGAGTGACTTAAAATATTATATGTTCTTCCATGATCCTGCATAAGCAATTAAGCAGTATTAGATACCTCTAGGGACAAATTAAAGCCAGAGGATCATTGAAAGGATGTAAGAAATGTTCAGTGGAGGTAGTTAGATGTGTACCTAGATCCCTTTTAGGATCTTGAATCTTGATCTCTTTTGGGGGGTGGATTTCTAGAGATTGAATTAGACTACTAAAGTAATACTGACATCACTTGCTTTTCTCTCCTAAATTTTTCCACGGAGAAAATAATGATAACCAGTAATTATTGTAATCTAAATGTTATATCTAGGTTACCGATTTTATGCAGCCTGCTCTTCTTTAGCTGTTTCTTAACTTCCTTGCCAAACAGGAAGAGAACAGTAACCTGAAAGAGTATGATGTAACTATGTTTACATCATATGTTTCTGACATTGCGGAAGAAGATGCCCCTATCCACCAGTATAATGACTGTTTTATTTAATTTAGATAACAGATGTAATAGTTGCAAAATAGTGACGTATTTAAATCATAAAGGAGAGAAAGATGAACCTTGGATAGTGTGAATGGGAGTGTAAAGGAAGGGATTCTTTGCTCTTGGAGATCCATTACACATCCCTGTCAAAATGAGAATAAAAATACCATCTACACCTAGAACATGTTGAAAATGGTTGAAATATCGCAGTCTTACTTGATTCTTTGGGGAATTTGAATGCTTGTGGTAATTTTACTTTAATGGAAAATATCCGCAATGTCTCAGTGAAAACCAGTACACAATCTGAATATAGGGCCAAACCCCATATGAGCAGAGATTAACACCAAGATTAACACTAGACCAACAATTAAGAAGTAAATGGTATGCCAATCAAAGAACTACAGCTTAATCAAGGAATCACCAAGAACATTCCCACCAACACTGACAGAGCCAAGCACTAGTACAGAAAAATAACAACAAACACCACTCCCTTCTAGCAGTGATGATTTGGTTACAATTTCAGACATTTAGTAATGTCTGAATTTGGTAAGGAATTGCAAACCCCCACCCCCACCCAAGCTCAGAGAGCACCAAGGACCCCACAGTTCAACCCTGAGCTATAAATATTCTCTTCTATTCAATAAATGTTATTTTTATATATAATAAATAAAATTAACAGTGATGAACCTTTATGTGATCTAGTTTTCTGGTGTCCTGATGTTTTGCTAGTAGATATAGATGGCACCTTCAGAGACAGAATAAGCTGCTTTGTAGTGATATCTCGCAGGCCACTGAATAGGGACTGATTGGCTGTTGTATTTGTACCGGCAAGCTGTTCTTATTGGTCCTTGTCAAGGGGCACCCAAGAGAGATGGTTTCTGTTTGATTCCCTATCTAGATAGGTGCTAATTGGTTCTTTGTGTAAGTAAGACTTCTGATTGATTCATTTTGGAAAAATATACCTGGTTCCTGATCGACTTTTTTTTTACCCAGGCTACTGCTGCATGTTCATCTTCCTGATGAGTCTGCTAGATTCTTTTTATTGTTAATTAGTTAAAGGATATTTAATCTTGGTGTGATGTAAACCTGGAAACCATATTTTGTTGATTTTCAATTTTTTCTCTTTCCTGAAGAAGTTACTGAAATATTTCTTTATGGTTCTTGATGAGCTCTCTATGTAGTTGTACATGATAGCTTGCCAGGGCTGCCAGACCTTGTGTGCCTTAAATTGGATCTTATTACTGCTAATTTTAGGTTGTCATAGACAAATTAGCATAATGTAGGTTAATTGTCACTAAGAAATTGAGCTATGAAGCAGGAAGTTACCAGTTCAAATGTTATTCTTTGCAATCTACTGCGTGTTACCAGATATATCTGTTTGTATTGTTAGGAAGAATGTACCTGTATATGAAACAATTTATACACTCAAAAGTAGCACACCATTTTGCGAGCTTCATTGAGTCAATGAAAAAGGTTTTGCCAAAGATATAAAGGATTTAAGTATTTCATTTGTGCCTGGCTTTCAGTGCTGTAACAAATCCTCCCTAAAGCATTTAAGTAGAATTAATTTAATCATGTTGTTTTCTGTAAATGATCATGATACCAGAGAAGGTTAAAGGGTCCTGTCTAGTACTATCTCTCTGTTTAAGAATATAGGTGTTGATTAAATCTGATACATGATATCATTCCTTAGGAAGACAAACATTCTGATGATGATTGATTGAGGAATTTCTTCTGATTAGAATAACTGCCACTTTATATTATTTATCAGGATCTAATAATCATACTTTCTCCAAGCAGTCTTTACAAAATCAGTTTTATTTGGAGGATTGACTTGTGATGTCATTTCCTACTAAAGTTTATTCCAAGTCCAAGAACTGACAGGTCAAAAACTGCATTCTAAATGGCACTGGTTTTGAAGGATCCTGAAACACTGAAGCTGGTACAGAATATGGTTGTTCAGTCCATAATACTGAAAGAACTAAATGGATCATGTTAAACTAATTCTGTACATTTTTAATGGTTGTTAGTATTTTCAGTTCAAAAGGCAGTCAACTTCTAAACAAGTCTGAATATGTTAGATCCAAATTATTTGAATGACCACTTACAATTCATCTATATATATACATGATTACACTTTAAGATCCTCTTCAGATCAATAGAGTCATAGAGTAATAAAGATGGTGGATTTGTATAGTGAAGCCTTTCCCAGGAAAAAAGTTGCATATGGGATTATAACCTTTGGTTTTGAATTGAAAAAATCTTATCTGCTATTGCTGTTTGAAACTGTATTTATTTGGCTTTGGCATTTTACAAATTAAAGGGGCTTTTATAATTGAATATTGCATTTCTTTTCAATTTAATCAGTTGTGAAGACATGGAACTTAATAGGCTGATAATAGATGATAGATAATAATTCTTCCCTTAGACCTTTTTGAAGAACCTGATTGTAGAGAGTAAGAAAGATGCCTTGATTGATACAAGCAGGATCTGTTACTGATGTGTCGAGGGGAGAAAATATATTAAATCCCAAACAAGAATAAAATATATAGATAAAATTCAGATATTCACCTAATTCAATTGCGTATAATAAGGGGGGAAGAAACGGTACAATCAGACTTCCAAGATTCTGTTATTGTAGCCACTTTCAATAAAAGTAACCATAGCCATCCTGTGGACCCATCCTGTGGAATTGATTCTTTGGTCTACTGATGGTGCTGAAGCTTATAGTATTAGGCATACTTACGGTATTTTATTTATCAAACTTACATGCTGCTCATCTTGCAGTGTGAGGTGACTCTGAGTAGCTTACAATATAATAAAACATATGGAAATAAAAACTATTATAAATATAAAAACAGATTTAAATTACAGAAGATTAAAACAAACAAAAAAACCATGGGTTTAAAGTGGAGAGTTGGTGGTGGTTCATCTGTTACTATACTAGCCACCCCAGCCAACAGCTTCTCCTTTCAGGACCGACCTCCTGCCAACCAGCATAGCCAAGTTTTAAGGCATTTCCTGAAGGCCAGAGGGTGGGGGCAGACCTCATCTCTGTGGCAAGATGTTCCAAAGGGTGAGGGACTTGGCAGAAAAGACTCTTCTCCGGTACTCTGCCAGCTGCAATTCCTTGGCTGATGAGATCTGCAATATGCCTCTTTGCCAGCATGAGTGGGTCGGCCATTGGGGCAAGACAGCTCCCTAGAGGACCTATACCGTAAAGTGTATTAAAGGTAATGACCGACACCTGAATTGGAGCCGGATGCAAATTGGCAGCCAGTGCAGCTTGTGTAACAGTGGTGTTACATGTGCCAGCCTAGGGGGCCTCTAAACCTGCTGTATTCTGAACCAATTGTTGTTTCTGAATACTCTTATTTATTTTTATTTATTTATTTGGATTTATACCCCGCCTCATTTCCCTGGTCAAGGGGAACGCGAGGCGGCTCACAACAGTAAAAAATACAATAGTATAAAATATAAAAACATTTCTAACTGCAATCACACTACCAAACAACCAAGGGGGAGAGCACATTACTTTCAGGCCTCTCGCCAGAGCCAGGTCTTAACGGCTTTACGGAAGGCCAATAAGGTGGGGGTGGTCCTGATTTCAGCTGGAAGTTGGTT
>JANHGC010003128.1:117042-136953 GCA_027560395.1 Boaedon fuliginosus | reverse complement strand
AAAGCTCTGATAAGCAGTATATAAAATCTGAGTGCTATTGCTATCCATGTTGTAAGCCGCCCAGAGTCCTTTGGGAGATGGGTGGCATAAAAATGTAATAAATAAATAAAACCAGTAAACCTTTTTAACAAACTGTTAAAAATCTTATTAAATATCACTAATATTTCTCAGTGATTTAAAATGAAAATCAGTTTTTTCTTCAATTTAAAACTATCAGTATTAAAAAACCCTCAAAAAATAAAACCTTATTCATGCATATAATTGGATTATGAGAATAACAATGCTGAAGCAATACTAAAGCAATATAAACTGTAAATAAATTTATTTTTCATTATTCTGGATAGAATCCAGAATATATTTGAATAGCTAGCTTAGTTCTTATGACAATTTCCCAGAGTCTATTTTTCACTATACATGCTGTGAGTGTATGTGTGTATTTGTATGTGTGTGTGTGTTATCCAATTTTATGTCCATCCTATTGGCCTTATCACATTCAAGCCCCACTTGTTCCTTCATATACTTTGCTTTCTTTCTTTTTTTTCTATGAGAATGTTCTTTTGTTGAACTGCTGATATTGGACTTCCAGGATGTACTATAGTATTTTATTTCCATCTTCTTTGCAATTTTTTTTATTGGTTTTCTTTTTTGGTCTCATTTCAGCTTTCAATTATTTTTATGGTGGAGCTTTCCCCACTAATTCAGTTTTCCTTCTCACTAAAATGCAAACCTATGTACTCTCCTAGTGTCAGCCTTTAATGGATTATTATCAGCATCTGGTAATTGACCTCAAATTGAAAACCATTTCTTCCTTCCCACTGTCATTGCTTTGTATATTTCTTCAGTTGTTGATTAGGGCAAGGAGGAGGTGAACTCTCCAGCAGGAAGGAGATTCAATTGCAAAGAATCTGGACAATTTCCCAATTATTTTGAGGTAGGAAGGCTTATTTTCAAACCAGGCTGTTGTAAGGAAAGCGACTTGCTATTTCTAAAGAATCTTTTAGATATTCATGGCAGTTCAAAATGAATAATCTGGTGGTCACAGGAATTGACACTGGATAGCTAGATACTTGTTGCTGATAATTTAGAGTGACAGATGTTATTTTGTAAGATAGAATTCTATTATGCACACTCTTGGCAGTTTATTGCACTGAGATTCATTATGCATGATGTAGAAACCTCTCTCTCTTACACACACACACACACACATGCACACAAAAAGCAGGGAGTGTTGCAGTCCAAACAGAAGCAGTATAGTTTGCTTGAAACAATCATGCTGTTCAGGAAGAAAACAGAAAAATTGCAAGCAATATTTCATTCTAATCTACTGTACGTATGTATGAGCAAGTATCGCTAAAGAAATCTTCATTAGGGCTACACCACATGGAGAATTATTCTCTTCTTCCCATGATTGCTTCCAAAATTCTCTCATGGTTACTAACAATAATAGTTAAATAATAAAGTGACCCACCAAATGATCAAAGGGGCTTTTTTTTTAAACTGTGACAACATATCATGCCAATGAAGTCAGAGATTGTGAAGAAAAGAGTAGATCACTTGAACCTAATCTATGATTAATTACTTGTATAGTTTATTTAACTTATGATATAACCTGACCTGGATAGAAAATAGAGATCTCCATTTATTACAACACTGGCATAGAAAAGCAAAAATGTAATAACTATCTTATATAAAAGGTTAGGGTTACCAAAGCAGTATTATACCTGGAGATTTCTCTCCCCCGCCCCCCTCTCTCTGCTCTGCTCTGCTCTGCTCTGCTCTGTGGTGCATTGAAAAACTGGATTGGTTTGACAAAGGCAATGCTCTCCAGAACTTTGCTTAATTTTCATTTTGCTGTTCAATGATGATAAGTTTTTTTTTAAAGAAAAAAATATATAAAATAGAATTTCTCTCTGATATGCTATTTTTGGTCATCACAGAAAGAACAATCAAACTCTCCCCAAAGCGGTATTTAAGACAATAAATATTCCCTGGGGAGAAGACTACAAGAAAAAAGCTGTTAGTGAAAATGGGTGGAATCTAGGAGACAAGGATGAAGAGATTCAGAGCTTCCTACTCCTACACACATACACATTCATCCATCTTTCTTCTCTTCCCCCCCCCCCTTTTTCTCTTTTGTCTTTGCTTTTGAATTTTCCTGTCTTCTTAGAAAAATGCCCCCCCTCTCTCTGTGTGTTTGTATTTAGTACCAGTGGATATATCCTGCATCCACTCATGTTGAGACACAGTTGAAATGAATTGGATTCTTTTAAACTGTTATTCCTGTTCAAGTACTAAGAATAGTCCTGCCTAGCTACTAAGCCCAGAGAGGGCAGACTGGGTGCTGCCTGAAAAAATAGTTATATATTTATAACTATGTTAGAGATTTCATTTAAGAGAAAAGAAGGATAAAATATGACATTAGAATAAAGAGTTCCTTTGTTTTCTCTAGCTCACTTTTCTTTTTCATGCTTGCACCAGAAATATTCTGTCCTTGTTCCACCATGTCTCCAGTTTACAAGATTACTTTTCTGCTGACCTGCCCTATTTGTTTGCTCCCTTCAGACAATTTATGTACCTGGGTCACAGACTGCCTTGTTCCTTTTACCCATCCTGCCATAAAAGAGTGAGAAATTCTGCTAATATTCTGAGGAATGAAACGGCAAAACTGAAAGTAAACAATGCAAGAATCAAGTCCTTACAAATATTATCAGATCACTTTGAAGTCCAGTAGAAAGTAGTTGTTCATAAGTTTTCTTCTCTACTGAGGTTTCCATGTTTTTTCCCAATAAACCTAACTTTCTCTTACTTGGTCAGAATATCAAGATCTTCTATGCTTTGTTATTCTTTTCTATAAACACAAATGATTTATCCTCCCTTACACTGGTTAACTCTAATTAAGACAATATATCCCTTCCTCCCCATCCACAAAGACTCCAGATTAGAAGTTACACAAAGTTGGTACCCACAACTACTGTATTTACACTATTTAAGAGCATCCTTTATTCCTAGTTATATCCTAAAAAGAATCCAGAAAAAAGACGGGCTTGAAAGAAAAACTGATCTCATCAATTGTTTCTATCCAACTTCAGTTTTAGAGAAGTATGTGAGCTTATTTTTTAATGTTCTAGCAAAAAATAATAATAAAAGTTCTTTTGAGATTGCTCCCATGACAACAAATGGATTCTTGAAGCAAGAAAGCAAGTCCAAGGTCAAAATATTGAAGTTAATGCTAAAAAGAAAGTTATGCTCTAATCTTATCTCTAAATTCCAGGCATTAATATACATTGGCTAAATCTGCCAGTTATAACATTTTGCATGATTACAGATTAGGGATGTTTATTGTATTCTGCCCATCTGCAGAAAATGGCATTGAGCACTCTATTGTTAGAATATTGTGTTATGGGATAATTCCAGAACTACAAGTTAGTTTCAGAGTTCTATTCCAACTACCAAGAAAATTGAATTATGATGGGTATCTGTTGGCAAAAGAAAATGCCAGGGTTTTTAAAATTTCTTCTTCTGTCTGAACTCCTTTATGTCTCCCACCTAAATTTATTAGTTAGAAGATTTTACTATGAGTGTATGTGAGAAGGTATATGTGTGAATAAATTCGCTCTTGCTCTATGGTTATTCTTTTGAAGTGCAAGCCATTTTGTGAATGGAATAAATTTTTTCATAGAAACTGGAGGATTCTCCTAGACCTAGGGCCATCCAAATATTGCTCCCAAATATTGTTCCCACATTTTGTTTGCTTTTTTTTTTAATATAAAAGGAAAGGATTAAATAGCTGGAGGACAACTTGTCAATGTTATCTAACTAATGTCATTACATTTTATTTAAACCTAAATGAAATCAAGTGTAGATGTACTTTTCTCTGACAAGTCTTCCTTTGCTCTAGTGGGTTTTGCCCGTCCACTCCAAATTGCATAACTTGGAACAAAGGTTGCATGAACTTCTCCATTTTTCTCTTCCCCGCATTCACAAATTTTAAGATTTTCTTATTCCACTAGAGAGAAAATTATGACTATCTATTGTTAAGATATTTGTTTAAGCAATTAATGAAATTTGAACGTAGGTTTGTGTATTTCTGCTTCATGTCTATGTTAGGATTTAACTTTCAAAATCTTAATATAAATATAGTTCTGTTAAAAAGTATTTACCCCCTTTTCGTTGTTGTGAATTTTTGCATATTTTTCCACTGAATGGTATCAGAGCTAGAATGACCATCATGCTTTCGTGTTATTTGTTCACTCTGGATCCCTTTATATGTGGCTCTGGTGATGGAACATTTGAGGCCAGAGATATGAATTACAGTTTCCTTATTTAATATCTCTCTCTTCTTCTCAAGGAACTTACAGCAGTGCATATCACCATAAGTGCATGTCTCTGGTAAAAAGTTCTGGAGGATTAGCAGTATGTACATGATGATAAGAAATCTTTCATTAAGATAATGTTAGGAAAAATGATAGGGAGTAGGTTGCTACACTGAGGTTATTGAATGAATGATAAGAGAAGAAAAGAGGTGGCATAGTAAGAACAGGCCAAATCTGTTTTTGTAAAGTTGAGAAATTTACATCTCATTTATTATTTCACATATAGTTAACAATTTCTAGCATTGTTATCTTAAACATTGCCATTCGACACCAGTGTTTGAAAAAATACATACACCATGTCCAGTAGTGGTATTCAATTTTTTTTACTACCGGTTCTGTGGGTGTGGCTTGGTGGGTGTGGCTATGCTGCCAGCCAATCAGAGGTGGTATTTGCCAGTGTCAGCCAATCAGAGGTGGTCTCTGAATCAATCAAAATTATCGCTACCGGTTCTCCGGAACCTGTCGGAACTGGCTGAATACCACCACTGACCATGTCCCCAACTCACAAATCCTGCTCTTAATTGCTTGGTTGTAGGAGAAACTGCATGTCAGAGCAAGATGCCATTGTAATTAATGTTCTATTCTGCCTCCACTCCCCACCCGAGTGTCTTCAGATTTTATAAACACCAGCTAAGCCAGGATCAATGAAGGTTTGATTAAATTCTTAGAAAGCTTTTAATATGAACAACCTATTATGAGAGTTTTTCCACATTGCTCATAGGAGAAAGACGGTGTGTGTGTATGTGTAGTGGTGTATGTAGTAATGTAATGAGAGATGGGACGAAGGAGGAGAATCATCATTTATAGGAGCAATTTTTTTAAATACCTTCTTTCCCTAATGGTACAGATAAATATTATTGAAATTCATAGCAACAAGGAATTTGCTTTGGGGGAAAAGAAACCATAATTGGATGTAACATTATTATTTTGTGTAAATTCTAATCAAAAGGAGGCTGTTGGAGGCTAGACTATAAAGGTATGTGGCTTCTACTAGTTGCCAGTTTGTAAAAGAAATATATATATATTTAATGAAAAACTATGTGTTAAATGTATTTAGATGCTACACTAGCAATTATTTATTCTTCTCCTATCATATACATACCACCAAACCTAGAGGTAATTTTTAAAGTGTGTTGGAGAAGTAGAAATATCCCAATCTGGCTCAAAAGGATGATGTACATGATTTTTTTCTTTGACGACCCATTCTATAATTTTATATCTTCTGATATCTTCTCAAAAGAGCCTCCATTTTTGAGTATCTAATGTATATTTAATTGGATGCAGCAGCACATAGCATATAATCAGGAATTGGATGTTTGTACAGTAATGCATCTGTGCGATTCAGTTTTACCTGATTGTTTTATGAGAAACATACAGTTTTTACTGTTGTCATTCTTTCTCCAACTTCTTGAGAAAATGTATTGTTAACATTCTATTTTAACAGGATTATCATCTTCTGGCATTGCTGCTTAGTTTATGCCAGTTACTTTATTCAATGATTTAACCTTGCTTTTGTAATTTGTAACTTTTGTTTGTGGATTCTTCCTAGTCCCACTTCAACCATTTTAAGATTCTCTGTTTAGTCTTCATCACACATTAACATAATCATTTGGACCTTTTTATTTAAACGGTAACATTCACATTCATTTATTAACTACTTAAAGTTAACTAACAACAGCATCTTCTGAAAAAGAATCTCAGCATGACATCTGGTTAAGTCCATGAACTATACACATTTCATGTATTAGGCTATTAATGAAGACATTCTGAATTTTTTAAATATTAGTTTATCAGAACATCTACCACTATGACCCCATCTTCAGATAATTACCAATCATTTTAAAAGTGAGCCACATTTCACTTTGCCCTATTAAGAGGATAGAATAATATTGACTGTATACTTGTGAACTTGAAATGATCAGACACCTTTTTTGGCCAATTATCGCTCAATGTAAGCTGGTCAATAGCTGAGTACACATGTTTATTGCTTAAAATATGCCAGTCATTATGTTCTCTTCACTCTAGAACTTCCATTGTTCCTTTTCTTTCCGTCACCAAAAGAGAAGTAAATCAGCTGCCTACTTTATGGCAGACAAAAATATCATCTGTATGTATGTATGTATGTATGTATGTATGTATGTATGTATGTATGTATGTATGTATGTATGTGTTGTAAAGTAAGACTTATTTTTGAAAACAAAATAGCAAACAGATTGAGAAGCTGAAAAAGCTTTAGCTTCTTTCCATGGTGACTGAAGAGCCAGGAGGAGGATGGGGAAGAAAGGAGGGGTATAAATCTAATTAATCAATCAATCAATCAATTAATTAATTAATTAATTAAATATAATCCACATCAGCAGTCTAGCTGAACTTTAATGCCCATGAGGCTGCATTTAGCATCTTTTCCTGAGGTGGGTGCACGAAGCAGGTAGTCTGTCAATAAGGATTAATGCTTCTGCAGACAGAGGATGATCTCAGAAGAATGTGAATTTCATTTTTCATTCATTCCACACTTGAAACAAAGGATGGGGAGAAAAACCCTAGTTTTATAAGAATTTCAAGGAACTTCAGATTATAGAACTTTATAAGGGGTCTGCAGTGGTTTCTAGTTGGCAGTAGTGGAGATATAATATAATCATCCCATCATATGGCCTCACAAAGTATTCAGTCAAAAGGCCAACATTACCTGAAGAGTTTTTCTGGAAATGGCTTCCTCAATTACTAGTCTTTCTTAGTTGACTTGATAAAAGACTGTACACAGAAGTCAGCTAAATGTAGTTACCAATGAAGACTTGAAAACTGGATTTAAATCCACGTAAATGGATGTCAGGATTAATGCTTCAGTTAGTAACTCATACTTTAACAAAACAAATTCCACCATTTTCTGATTAGTATAGTATATTGGATTTATAGGATATTTATCATTTTTATCTATGTGTTTTAAATCTCATGGCAAGTTTATTTTTCTCTAGTTAGTGTATGTGCAGAAGGAGAGAAAGTGAGAGAAACATTTGCTGACATTTACCGATGAAAAATGTATACTTTCTGGAATGACTGAACATAAAACATTTCTAAAGCACTTCTTTCCTAAAACGTTAAGAAAAAGAATGAATTTTCAAGCATTATATTTCTTACCTGATTCATCTTTCTTCTCACACTTTTAATTTTTTATCTTAGCTTGGCAGCAGAACTTCAAAATTTGCTATGTGTGATCTATGCCTCTTTTCTTATCTTTAGCAATTTTTTTATCTTTTTTTAAGCACTATTCATTTTATTGTTTAGTTCTGCCTCTTGAAGATGCTTGTTGTCTTAAAGCAATTCAGTTTGTTTACCAGGCAAAATGACTTGTACTGAATTCAGTTGGCCTTACCTGTGTATGTGTGTGTGTGTTTGTGTGTTTGTGTTTCAGTTGTAAAGTTTCAGATGTGATATGAGTTTTCTTAAAACTTTTCTAATAATCTTGTAACTTAAACTAGATTAGATTTAATGCACTTGCTAAGTATGAAGAAATCTGTTGATTTATTTTTTTAAAAATAAGTGATATGTACATTTCTAAATTGTCATTTTATGGATGGCAGTGAAAGGAGAAGATTGATTGATGTCTTCCCTTTTTGTTGAAGCTCATGAATCATTAGATTTGCATAGATTTCATGAAAACAAGTGTCAGTTCTTTCAGGAATGGGATATTTGCAGTAGCAATATGGAAAATGGGGATAGACAGCAATAAACTATACTTACCGGCAGTTATAGAATATGACTATTCTATTCTTGACACAAGACAAGATCTAATCATTTAATAGCTCGCCTCCTGACTGATACCATTTTTTAAGACTGCCAAGATTATGAACTTTCCCAATGTCCCCATTGCTAGTCCAAACAAACTTGTGGAAGAGAAAGTAAATTGTTCAACAGAGTATATGCTATCCTAAAGGTCTCATTATATGATCTGATTCTCATCCACACCAATGCAAAAGCTTTTCCTTAACGACTCTACATATGCACAAATATCTAGCTGGTACATATAGCTTAATATTATCAGACTGATTAGATGTCCACTGCCTTAGAAGTCTTTGACAAAAAACCAAGATCATTTCTGAGATCATATATGTTCAAAGAAAACAACTAAACCATTGGACTTTAAGTGAGTGATACCATTTTTTTAGATATCTTATTTTAGCTTGTGCACATTTACTTACTTTGAGGACTTATTGGGAGGAACATATATCCTCATTCTTACAAACATATATAATTTTATAGCTGTTCATTTAGGAATACATGAAAGCAGTGTCTATACTCATTTCAAATTCTTAATTATAAAAACAAGTCCTTAAACTCTTCTTATTCTGAGTGTCTAAAATCCTGAAAAGGATCCATCAAATAGATGCAATATAGGAAAGTGATAATGGCACAGCAGTAGTTACTTGAAACAAATGGAGCAATCTAAGAATTATGGCAAGAATAATGTTAATATCAGCCTGGATAAGAAAGAAAATTGGTCTTCTCTGGGATATCCTTTAAAGATCCCTACAAAACAAGCCATTTAATATTGGACCTGAATCATTTTGATAACCAATGGTAACCAACTTTTCTTTTATTATTTTTCCTTAATATTTCTATTGAATTGTACATGAAGAAACAAGATAATTGAGCCCTATGTAAGTCAAACTCACATTTTCATGCCACATTTAATGAGTGGTTTGCATTTCTAGCCTTTCCTTAAGCAAGCTCCAGTTATCAACGTGTCAGTAGGATTCCAAGTTCGGGCTTGCTGTTTTTTTCCTGGAGAACTTTCTGCACTTTTTATGTCTGTATGACAAGTAGAAAATGCTTTCCCTAATCCATGGGCTACAGAAACTCCCTAATGGCATTACTCCCTAATGGCATTACTGTGGGTGTGGAATATACCAGGATAATTTGTTGATTTAATTTTGGCTACCATTCCAATTTCATGACAAGCTGTTTGTGTTCCTTTTCATTAATTTAACACAAAATGACTATTCATGTGCGTTTTTGTGCTTACCATAAATAAGGTATATTGTACAGTTTTCTTCTGTGGCAAGCAGTTTTTTCTTCTTTGCAAGCAGTTACCCTTCTCCAATATGCATTTTTATTCATCTTTTCCTCTAAATTATTTAATTTTAGCAGGTTTTTCTTTTCTTTTTTAATTGTGAATCATATAATCACAGTCTGAAAAGTTTTTATTTTGATATATATGTGCTGTCCCAGACTAGTAACAAACTCTCCAAGCCAGTTCTTAAAGACAAACTTTCCTTTTTATTTAGCAAACACACAAATAGTCTTTCTTATCAATGTTTGTTCCAACGAACCTGCCAAGTTATCCAGGAAGGCTGCCAAGTCCAGAAATAAACTTCACACACACACAAGCATTAAGTATGAAGCAAGAAATAAGAGTCCGAAATAATTGCAGAGGCACCGTTCTTTTAAACAAGAAGCAAGATTCAAGGAAAAACCACATGAGACTTGATCCAATTCAAACAAGTTGTTCTCTGCAAATGCCACTCCCCATTCATGCTTCTTTATGCCTTAGGGGTCATTCACTGATCACCTGTGGCCTGACTTCTCCATCCTCCTCTTTTCCTCCTCTGTTCTTGCCTACTCATTTGCCTGCACCTGCGAGCACTAATGAGTAGCTCCCTTTCTTCAACTTCACTGATATCTGATACAGAGGACACTTGGTAATTAGCAGATGGCCCAACCTCTGATATAGCATCTTCTTCCCTTGCTTCTCTTGCTACTTGGCTCAGGTTCCTCCCCAACTGACTCCTCAGAGTCAAAATCGGCTGCCAGCTCTGTTGAATGATGGTGAACCACAGATACATATATATTTGCATACACCCATGTACGTCGGACAGAGAACATTGGCCAGAAGATGACAAATGTGATTTCGTCGAAACATCGCTACTATCTTTCTGAAAACATGCTAATGATTACGCAGGAAGAAACCTGAGACACCAAATTTGCATATATAAACACCCGTGAAAACCTATGAAGACAAATATATTTAGGCAAATATATATAGACAAAAATAGATATGTTTCCAGGGTGGCCCCATGGGACAGATCTAAGCACCCCGTGGGCTGGATCTGGATCTCAAACCAAGGCCTTGAGTTTGACACCCGTGCTCTAGTACATTGGAAGATAAAAAATGACACAATCATTTAAAATTCTAATAAACCAATATATCTCTAAGAATAGACCATTCACTGGCCATTCTCCAGTGAAATCCATGGGACTTTGTCCAGCCAGGTATATTGGGAAATTGGAGCAGAAGGAAAAATACATTGCTATATGAACTGAGCATGTTCCAAATGGCAGCCCAATGTCAAGAGAAAACCATAGCTAATCTACAGTCATCTAAAACATCTGATATAGTCCGGTCAACATGAAGCAATGTTTCTTTCTGAATAGGAAAAAAAAAAATCCATTTCAAGTGAGGTCTTTGATAGGAAGGAGAAAAGCCAGGCGTTTTGAAACTGAGAACATGCACATTGATCATCTGGCATTCTTAGAGCTCCACTATTGATTAGCTTAGTCTGAGTAAGGATAGCTAGCAGCACTTTCAATAAGCTCTCAAGTCAAGCTCAGTGCACTTGGGGATCCCAAAACAGTGAGAATGAAGTGTGGGTAAAAGGGTTTGCTTTTAAAGCAGGTTGCATATTGATTTACTGAAGGAACAAATGTATAAAGAAACACTGGCTCATGTTTCTAAAGGTCACAGGTTTCTGCAATGACTGTTTCTTTCATCTTTTTATTTTTTTCCCCAGTGTCAGCCATAGATATGGCAAAAGTGAGGCATTCACTTTAGTTGATCTAGAAAGCTAGAAATCAAAGTCAAACTATTGGAAAATAGAAAAGTACATCAGGGATCTTTCCAAATCCTAACTTATGCTCCTCAGGTATAGAAGGAGTTGCTCTCGTTCCCCATTGTTTTTAAAAAATTACCAATCTTCAATTTTTATTTACAGAGTTAGTGGTGGAGGGGCTGATTTTTAATATAAACTTAATTCTGCATTTTAAAAACAATATGTAGACATAATTCAATTATCCTTTCCCATGCACAAACAGCCTGCCCAGTTCAGAAGAATCAAAATAGCTGTCCCAAAATGCAAAAATACATACACTCGTGAAAATAATATACCAATTTTAGAAAGCATAACTATCCTCTAATAAAAAAACAACCCACATCTGATATTGTGCAAAACTGTGCAAAAATTCCAGTTTTAACAAATATGCAGATGCATGTATCTGTTACAAGGCTTCTGATGCAGGAATGAGATACAAAGTCTTTCAGTTTCAAAAATGAGAATGTGAGAGAAACGGAAAAAGTCAGATTTATCCATCTCTTAAATAGTGATACAATTTTTGGCCTGAATGCTTGGTATCTTAAAAGTTGCAAACCGGTGACACTCCTAATTCAGATGGCTTATCGATATAAGATATAGCAGCAGAAAACAGATAGAAATGAGACAATGAGGTAAGCAGGAAATATATCAGGATATAAGGTGTCAACTCTGAAGTGAACCTGGCTGAAGCCATCTTTTGCTCCCTCATAGTTGCCATGACCTCTAAGAGGGGTAAGAGAGGGGGAAGTAGATAGATGGGATAATAGTCAAAACAAAAAGTTTTCTTGTGGGAACCAAGGTCATCCCAACAGGTGGCAGTTGAAGGAGGAGAGAAGTGACAAAGCAGCCTGCCAACTACTTTCATTGGACAATGTGATCAGTGGCATCTGGGAGGTAAATCTTTTAATTAGGGAGAAAACTGAAAGAACTTTTACAGTTAGCTTTCAATAGCTGTGTTGATATGTATCCAATAGACATGTTCTTTGCAGAATCTACCTGCCTCAAAGTTCTGATTTTGGCAGATGCATTACTCAGAATGCTTATATAAGGTTTTAAAGAAAGAACAGGAACTCAGCTCAAGTGCTAAGGTGGAAAGGAAGTGACAGTGGTAGACTTTGCAACATGATAGAGAGCAAGGAATTAGGTCTGGGAAATTTACACCAAGCTGGCTGACAAAATAATAAATTATGCAGAATGGAGAGTGAAAGGAATCACTGCATCAAAAATTGAAGAAACTCCTCTGAGTCATCTATTTCACTGGAATTCAATATGGGAAACCCAGAATTAAAGCACCCCCAACAGTTCAGCTTCTTCATGAAATGGAGACACTGTCACATTCTACGTAACCAATTCCATTATTGAAAGCTTTTATATACTGGCATTTTATTTATTTATTACTTAAACTTGTGTGCCGCCTTTCTTCCCCGGTAGAAATCTCCCTCCTGGTAAATTTAGCCTTTAAGATTTAGTCCTGTCCTCCAGAGAACAGAGAACAATTTTTGTCTTCAGTGTGACAAGTCCTTCAAGTATTTGAAGAATGCCATCATTCTCCCATTCCATAGAAACTTCCAAAGGGGGGGGGGGACACAATTAAACCTAATAACAATAGGCACAGGAAGTAGAAGAATACAAAAGATATAAAAATAGCAATTCCAACAAAAGCACAAATGTGTTCTGAAGTGGAATGATTACTGCTTGTGTGACTTAAAAACTATAGCTTTATTAATGCAGCTTAGGATTCCATTCACCTTTTTGTGCGGCAGTGTTGCACTGATGAATGCTGTTCAATTTGTGATTAATTGCATCTCTGAAATCCTTTCACACCTGTAATCATGCTGAGCCCTCTTAAATCCGCTTCTCTCCATTATCTAAATGTAGACCTTGGCATTTGAATTTCATGTGCTCCAAATATCTGTTTGTACAATTCATTTTGTACTATATTTCTTTCGTTTAGACCAGTGTTTCCTAAAGTTTGGCCTGAGGATCCTGAATGCTCCCCAAGACCCTCTCAGGAGTCCAATGAATTAAAATTATTTACCAAATATTGAAGGTGTTTGCAAAAATTTAGAACAATGTCCCTTTGCTCATTATTGTTATTATTTTTTTGTGGTTTTTCATGAAAATTGTCAAGTTTTATAATAATGAACCCAACCAGTTCAGCAGCTCTGAGACTTTTTGGTTTCTCAAAGAACTGCTTAATTGACTACATCATTTCAGCATGGTTGAAAAATAAACCATCTCTGGCTATTTCCCTCACTTTCAGTACAAATAAAGATTAGAGAGCTCCCTCCCTCTTTGTCAGATGTCATGTTGTCCAATTAGGTGTTCTGGCATCTCCTTGGTGACCTCTTCCAGTCTCTGGCCAGCCCCTGTTGGGTTGACCTTTGTTTCCACAAGATAGTAAGTTGTTGATGGCTGGTCTGACATTCCAGAGCTCCCTACTCCCCTCAAAGTATGTCAATGGCTGCAACAGGCCCAATCCATTAACATTTTATTTATGTTAATATTTAATGGGTTTAATATTGCTATTTTTAACATGGTTTAATGAACAAATATTCTCAAAATGTTTTAATTTTTAATGTGATAAATATCCATCAGTAACTATAACCCATACAAAGAAAAAGTTATGTTGGGGTCCTTCATTGGTTTTAAAAGTGGGGAAAGGTCCAAAGAGAGAGAGAGAAATGTTTAGAGACTATTGTTCTAGACCATGGAAACAATAGTTGACATCTCTCTCTCTCTGTGTAAATGGAGATATTTAAATCTTAATATGTTAACACTGGTGGTTGCTGATTTTTCTTTTTCTTTCCTATTTCTCCCTTCGCCTTTACAATCTCCCATCCCCACCCCCGGGATTTTCCTATTGTGATCAGAGTAGACTTTTTCTCTCCTCTTTTTCACCTCTGTATGCTGATGCATTTAGTCATCCTTTCCCTTTCTGCTTTTCTAAAACCTAGCAGGATTTTTAAAGAAGACTAACTGCATTACAAGAACAGCAATACTAAGAGATTCCGCACTGTCTTGAATTGGCCAGCAGGCGGTGTGACAAGAGTTACATCCTTGAGAGGAGTTCTTTTGTCTTTTCTCACATTCATTCTTGGATGATCATCTTGATGCTCTGATGTCAGGACTATACAATGACTTAGTGGGACCAATTGCCAAACGATAGGAGGGAGAATGGGATGCATCAACCAAATGCGACAAATGTGCCTATCAATATTTCCTGAACAATTCATTCACATAATGCATTGGGAGTTTAAAAGACAGAAGGTCTGAGCAGAATTCTCACTGAATGGGTCTCACTGAATGGGCCACCCTTTTCCGTCAAAAGAAAGCCTGCTTTCCAGGACAGATATTCTATTTCTCTCATTTGTAAATGCAGACACACAGAGAGACATAGAGAGTAGGGGATGAGTATCCTCAAAACCCCACATACTGCTGGAAAATTACCGTGGATAATTTCCAGTTTAATTTGCACCCATCACACCCCCACTCAGTCCTTAGATCACGGCAAACAGACACACCGTTCAATACTGCTAAGGAAAAAAAAGCTTGTTGCTGGTTTATTTATTAAACACCTGCAGACATAAAACAGCTAATTGACAAACAGGATAAAAGGCAGGCAAAAACATGAAGACAACACAAACAACAGGCAGGAATTTACATTAACTATATATCTTATAAGCTATATATCAAAAGAGACAGATGTTTTCAGAGCCAATGGAAGCAGTATTGTGGGCTGCCCAGCGATGGGAGAGGGAGAAAGAGGGGATGAGGGAGCGAGGGAGGGAGAGAGGGAGAGAGAGAGGGAGACAGGGAGATTATATTGGTTATTCCAGCCTTGACACTTCTGTGTATATAAAAATAGTAGAAGAAAATGGAATATAGGACATCAGGTAATTCCTCCTCTATTCTGTACTCTGAAGGAAACAATATAGTAGATTAAAAAGATACATCTATGCATACATCTAATAGATGAATATGTGTCTCTCTGACTCTGTGTGTATTTGTTGAAACTTTGAATAAAGCAGGTGCTGTTATGAGAGGATCAATGGATGCTAACAAACATTCATCATCTTTGAAGCAAAAAGGAGATAAAGAACAGCCTAATTTCTATTTAAACTGCATCTTGAAAAAAAGGAAGGAAGAGGAAAGAGGAGAAAGGAGAAAGTTTTCTTTGCTCTTAAATACAGAAGCTAATTTTACCAGTGGCAATCTATGTTAAAAATCCATAAGGTAGCAGATGCCTTTTAAATCCAACCATCGACAGTAAAGCAAGAAGCAGGCAGAAAATATTCTGCAGACTAGCACTTGGGAGAGCAGCCATGAAGGCCTTGGAAAAGTTATTCAGATGCTGCAATCTTATATCTTTAAAGATGAGGAATGTATACGCCATAGTATACCCATACATCTATGGAAGTAGAAGCTGGACTTTGAAAAAAGCAGAGGATTATTGATGCTTTTGAGTATTGGCATTGGAAAGGACTCATGAGAATACCACAGATAGCAAACAAACCAATGTATCATTGAACAAATCAACCCAGAGTTATCACTTGAGGCTTACGTGATCATACTCAAATTATCTTATTTTGGACACATTATGTAAAGACCAGGTTTTCTGGAAATGGCTCTAATGCTGGGAAAGTAAAAGGAAAAAGAAGAAGAAGACAACCAGAAGCAACATGGATGGAGTCAGTTACAGTGATGATAGATGTATTACTGGAAGCCCTGAAATATCAGCTTTGGACAGATCACTGTGGAGAAAATCTGTCTATGTATGTTGTGAGTAAAAGTGGAGTGATGCACCAAATCATGTGCCTTTTTAACAATGGTAAAAGGATACATCCAGATTTATATTTTAAAAAATGGTTAAATATTAAATTCTTCAAAAGAGGAGGATTAGGATTGCCTGATTTTAAATTGTCTTTTTGTAGCCTGCTGTTTGATTTGGATGAAAAAGTGGCTGCTGTTAAAAGATAAAAGAACGTTAATATTAGAAGAGCATAACCTGACGTTTGGATGGCATGGGGTTTAACTAATAAGGTTAAGATTAACATTGTTATTGAGCAAAATATATTAAAGACCAATATACAGCTGAAACCAAGGATTTTCTTACTTAGATTTACGGAAAACCAATTAGAAAAAAACTATGGAAGATTGGTTTTATATATAATAACTGCCTCAAAACTATTATATGGAAAATGCGAAATGCCCATTATGGAAGATGATTAAATTTGCAGAAATGGCAAAATTGACCTGTTTGATCAGGAAAAAGAGAACAAGTATTTTATTACGGACTGGAAACTCTTGTGGATATTTTGCTAAAAGGTGGAAGGAATGAATTGATAATTTATGGATTTACTGATTAACAAGGTTGAATATGGAAAGAAGTGAATTATGATATAACTTCAAGGGAGGAGGAGAGGGAATAATTTGTCTCTAACTGCCATAAGGAAAATCAGAAGTTACTTCTTTATATATCTTCTTTCATTTACTTTTCTTTGATTTATATTATTTGATGTTTATCTTTTAACCCTGTGAAAATTTCTAATAAAATTATTAAAAATACCATACATGTGTGGGAAAGAATACTTATTGTACACTTTTTGATTCAGAAAAAGTGCATGATAAAGGGAACCGCTTGAGTGATGGAATGTATACATGAACATGGTGAGGAAAATAGCATCCTCGAGTTCCTCCTGACCGGGGAAAAGAGACGGGGTATAAATCTAATAAAATAAATAAATAAATAAATAAATAATAAAAATGAATCTTGTGAGTTTACCAGATTGATTGCCTAGGAATCAATGCTGTTACAGAATCTGGTAGTCCTGCTAGAAAACTTCAAAACCTCTTCCCAGAGAGGAGCAACAGAAACAGACTGTAAAGTGGTGTGTGGGGTCTCTAACAATGCTTTGAGCTCTAAGCACATAGCACTTATAAGCAGTATCCTGAATAACAGGAAGCGAGCTTCCTTTAATCGTCTCAACTGTCCTTACCGCTCTCTGTATGGCCTTTCTATCTGAGACACTGCAGCCACCATACCAAACAATGATGTAGTTTTTTAAACCTCTCTCAATCATGCCTCTGTAAAAAGTGTCCAGGACAGAAGGAGAAAGATGAAAGATGTGCTCTCCTCGTGTTACTAAAACATTACCGTGTTCCTCCAAAAAGAAGGCTGGGTCTTATTTTCTTTTGATCCCCGAAAAAACAGCTAGGCCTTCTTTTTGGAGGGTTCTAATTATTGACTCAGCTCATGGCTGTGGCATCGACAGCCCTGCCCAGAAGGAGCCTTCTGCTGGCCCACTTCTTCTGCAGCCGCTTGCCGCCACTCACATGTATCACCCCAGCCCCCATTTCACCTTCAGATGCCTTCCGGAAAGACCTCTGCAGCTGATAATAGAGCTCTGGATCAATCTGAAGCTGTGTTATTGGCTACAGAGGGCTTTCCGGAAGACATCTGAAGGTAAAATGGAGGCTGGGGTGATACATGCGAGTGGTGGCAAGTGGCTGCAGAAGGTGAGGCAGGTGTCGGGATGTGCAAGGCCTGATAAGTAGGGCAGCTCCACCACCACCCATCCCCACTCTAGCGTATTTTTTTATCTATGTGCCTCACCCTCGCCGCATAGTGGGTGAGGTCTTAATTAGGGCTAATTTTGTGGGTGGAACAATATTGTATTTTTAATTTGTTGTTAGCCGCCTTGAGTTCCCCCTGACTAGGGAAGAGAGGCGGGGTATAAATCTAATAAAATAAAAATAAATAAAAATAAATTTGATTGCATGCAATCAAAAACATGATAAGGCTTCTTTTCAAAGTGGGTCGTCTTTTTGGAGAAACACGGTAGGCTGTTTGCATGTAGTAGAGCATCTACATGCAAAACCAGTTACATCTACTCATGTCTCAACTCAACAAGAGCTCCCAGGGCTCCTCCCCTCTCAAGGGCACCTCATGCTCCGCTTCCAACTAGGTTGGGAGCCCACAGGCCTTGGGCCTGCTTCGCACCTTTGTTGTAATTTTGAACAAACGGTTGTAAGTCACAGACCAGCTGTACACACACATATGTTACTACATACCGGTAATACTTCAATTATATTGGTATTATCCTGCCTTTCTTCAAAGTGGTTTGAGAACTGTTCATTCACTGTTTTAGTTAGTTATTCACCACTTATTAAGAAATGCTCTCTGAAGGTCAGGGAAGGGGGCCCTATAGGATTGGGCTTGAAAGCACACTCCACACACAATTCCAGTCAACAGAAGATAAGTCCATTTTCCTGGAATCAACGTTGACACTTCTGCTATTAGAGAGGGGGTAGAAACCCCTCCATTTAGCCCATCAAGAGAAGCCACTATATTCAGACATTAAGCTTATAGCAGCATGGCCCAGAAGAAAGAATGTTTATGTTGAAATGGTACAGATGAAGTTTTACACAAGAGGATTAATGCTGTCAAAACAAAAATGTGATCCTTACAGGCTGTTCAATGAGATTAGTAAAATATCAATTAAAGCCAAAACTGCACTTTTGGTCTGAACTGTTTGGATTAGGTTATGACAAACAGAGGGATAAGAACCAGTGTTTGTTTATCCTAATCACATTTCAAATGCCAGCCCTTTTCGATTATCTTCTCCCACACGGCAGTCACTTCCAATGACAGGTTTCATTCCCCTTTGGCCTCTGAAACTCCCCCATATCCCACCCCAACCCCTAGGTCCCTCTGCTTATATTCCTAACCCCAGTCCCTTTCCCAGACTTGCTTTTATAAGATTAGAAAAATCCCACTCCAAGTAATTGATGTGCAGGATATATTCCAAAGTGGACTGTTACTTATTAACACACAAATAAATGCACACGTCCCTGTTGTAGCATTCACTGAGGCAAATTGGTGATATGTATATGTCTGTGTGTGTGTGTGTGTGTGTGTATGTATGTATATGTATAAGTTCTACTCAGCTGCTTTAAGATATATTGCAAGCTATGTATGAAAATCAGCAGTGCAGCATCTGAAATTTGTACATACATTTCAATAATCAAAATGATATCATGATATTATAGATGATCAAAATTGTGATCATGATGATATAAGTAAATTTAAAACCCAGCAATCTCTCTTGGGTTACTCATTTTCGTTAAAAGTTTATGAAGATACTGGAGAAAGGGAAATGACACCATTGTCTTGATTTATTGTATATTTTCCAAAGTCCACTAATATGCAATTAATTAATTCAATTTTGCCAGCTTTGCAATAGTAACATTTGAAAAATCAAAGCATGTCTCACTTTTGTTGGCATCTTAAAATAGGAGCAGTAGTAATGAAAAAACTAACAGAATACATATTCAGAAGATTCTTTAATTAAGGATTTCCATGTTCACATTTTGTCGCAATTTTTAATTATATGAAAGTCATATCTATAAAAAAACTTCTTGGGTGAAATACTGAATATGGATGCTTAAATTTTGTATCTCTGTCTATCATTCTCTCAAACTATGCATTTCTAAAATATCTCATCTTATATAATGCTGTTTCGTTTTTCCTTATGTTGTTATTTTTTACTTATTTTTAATGTGTTGATTCATTGATTAAATTAAGAAATGGAAAATGCTCTACATGGGGCTGCCCTTGAAGAGCACCAGGAGACTTCAACTGGTACAGAATGCAGCCGCGAGAGTGATTAAGG